>RJWT010056223.1:0-10056 GCA_004365215.1 Cuniculus paca
TTCTGTCTTGGTTACTTTTTTCTCATTGCTGAGACAAAATACCTGATGCCCAAAGTGAAGGAAGGAGAGGTTTATTTCTTACAGTTTTGGGGCTTTTAGTCCATGCCTAGCTGGCTCTAAGGCAGGGTGGTGTGGCTGAGGCGCTGCTGTTCATGGTGGCTGCAAGCAACAAAAGCAAACTGCGCCAAAGAGTAAAACATGCCCCTATTCTGACCTTACATTGTATGTCGGCTCCACCCCTGGGTGGGTGCAGAACTCACACTCCCAATCCCGGCGCTACACAACAAATCAATGATAATCATTAGATTCAGCCGCTTCCATGACTACATGAGATTTGGGGAGGCCATCTATATACAAAGTGTAACAAATATCTAAGAGAAAAAATGATGTATTTATTACTTAGTAATCACTCAGTGTTCACAAAAGTATTTTTAGATAGATTCATTTGCATTTATATCCATTCATTCATCAATCATTAATATTATTTACCTACTACATAATATAGTGTGTAACATATAACCCTAAAGAAAATATAAAAATAATACAATTTTTATGGACTTAAATTATATCATATTTTTCTCTTTTAATTTAAATCTGTTGGTATCATCAGTGGTCACATTGATGGCCCAATAATTTGCAAATAGTGAAGAGCATAAAAGTCTAATTTTCCCTCCTTTAGCCATGGGAATAAATATGTTTCTTTCTTCTTCAGCATTAAAGTATTTGCAAAAATTGGGGACTTATGACTTTCTGGTAATTTTAAGTATGTTAAACTTTTTTTATTTCTAACTATGTACTTAGCCAGTAGTGTTCAGAGGTAGTGCCTAGATTTAGTTCAGGCACTAGAAATATGAAAAATTCCACTTATTTTCCTCACTTGATGGACAGTTACTGGATAATTTTTGACAGGAGAGCTCCTATTATGTGTGATATTCTGGTACCAGCAGAACTGAGGAATAGGCAGATATAAGAGCCTATATCAAATGAATTCTTCAAATGTCATTTCCTAATCTAACACATACAATGTAGAAATTAATTCTCTACTTGCCCCTTGTTAGTATTTCATGTCTCCTGGTGATTTTCCAAAATTATTTCTTAAGAGATTTTTTTTTTTCTGGAATCAATCACTCCTGTATTCCCAGTGCTTTCTTCTCTAGTATCTTGCGTTTTCTTAACCACAACACAAACTTCCTTCCTTTGCTTTTTGTAAGATAATAGGAAATCTCTTAATCATGCTTACATCAGGGATATTCTTCTACTTGCAAACCCTAGTACATGGCATTTTGTCTGTATGAAGTTCTATATCAGTAATAGGAGAGTAGGTAGACATTTTTAGTTAGTTTATTGTAAAATATGCATCCTTGTTATCCATATAAGTATGTAATGAGTCAGTGATGATACTCTTAGAATTACAAAAATGCATGTATGACATTTATGTTTTGTTACGTCCAATATTTTTCCTGCCTTTGTTCAACAACATCAAAACATTAATTTAGATATTTAATACATTTTTGTGTGTATTTTCTATATGTCAGAAATTGTGTTCTTGCTGGAAATATAATAGTAAACAAACTACATATAATTAGTCACTTGAAAGATATTTCACTTCATGGAGTTTTAATAAAAAAGAAATAAATGAGTACATGATTATGCAGTTTAGAATAATTTCCAGTGATATTTTTGATAAAAACATTTTCTGTTCTGCCTCACATTAGCACACATAACTAATAATACTTAGATAAATGAACCTATGAAATATTTAAATTTGAAAATAATGTCACTTTAAGCAACCTCTACATTTTAACTGATATACAGTATTTGTGAGTCAGAGAACTTTCCTATGCAAATGTTTTCATAAAAATAAGGGTAATATTTCAGAATTTTAAAAGCATAGCTCTAATCCTTTAAGCAACTGTTAAGTTTGGTATCATGAAATAATTTTTGAGCAGTGCATAGTAACATAAAAGATATATTCGAAAAAGTACCTTACTGTGCCTGTAGATCAGCGCAGTAATGTAAAGGTCTCTGGAACAAAATTGATGTATCTGAGATGTTATCCAAGATGTACTCTTATGCTGTTTTTTGCAGAAGGATTTGTCAGATGCTTACCTGTTGTGAAATCCAACATGATTTCTTGAGGGTGCAATCTAAGGCTGAGTTATATCATCTCCTCATAGCACTGTTATATCAGTGCCTATGCGACTGTAATTCTTTCTGGGCTCCTCTTTATTCAATGGTTGCTGTACAGAAAAGAGGACAAAACAAATATATGTCATGCTGTTAGAGTATTGTATGTCATATGTATTTATCAAGGGGTTAAAGAAAGAAATGTACAGAATGCTTTTTTATGTCTAAACTTTTTTATAGTAAGTCCTAAATACACTGTATTTTGGAATGGTTAAATCAGGGCAAATATATATATATATATATATATATATATATATATATATATATATTCTGAGATGATGTACCTCAAAGACTTGAAATTAAGAAAGTCAATGCTTTCTAAGATTAAACACATAAAAATGGAATATTACTTAGTTTACACAATGAATCACCTACAAATCATCTGTATATCAGCCTTTTTATATTTTTATAAGTATGTAATTGTCAGATAAATACCTGCCCCAGAAAGAAATGCTAAAAATAAAACACATGTAGTTAACTCTCAGGTATACAAAGGTATGCATAAATTATTAGCCCAGGAAAGAGGAATGACATTTAAAAAGCAATGTAGTTATTGCGGAAGGTTTGAAAATTTGTATCTCTTACCATTTTGTGAAACATTCTCGTATTAATCAGAATGTCAACTGGAAAATTCTTGTTTTTGTTTTATACCAGATTAGACTATAAGTGACTCTTCTAAATAATGGAGAATTTTGATTGTATATTTTCCAGAATATTTTAATTTCTTAAAACAATTTTCCTTTAATAAAGTGGATTTTATATCTAGAAAAATTAAGAGAAAACTGTGACAGGTCAGCATTTATATAATCAATCCAAATAATTTGATGTCATAATTATATGCCTATTTCATTGATAAAATGTAAAGCATTTTGTGATTATGCTGCTTTTTGTATGTAAACAAGTACTCATTGGCATTAATTCATTAATACACAAATCTAAAAATCCTCACATTTCTAGGTGATAATTGAAGTTAATATTCAAGAAAAAAATAAAGGGTTAGGGAAGGCAAAACATATCAAATGCATAAGCCCTATTCCCATTTTCCTTTCTATCTAACCTATTCTGCTCCTTTCATTCTCTTTATTCTTCCCATTCCCATCCCCACTCCTTTCTTCCCTTATCAACCCCACTCTTTCTCACTACCTTGAAGTACCCTACTTTGAAAACTACCTTGTTCTTATCTTATCTTTTATCTTTTCTTTCTCACAGTTCTTTTCTGTTACATTTTGACTAAATTTCAGGAGCATCTTTATTTGTTGCAGAACTCTTAAATATACCTGATGGTGGTAGGCAATCCTATGCCACGAGCATATATATCCAAAACATGAATGCTCAAACCAGGAGCGCAGCATGTCACTGGTAAAAGTGAGGCTGCTGGTTTTTGAACTAGCAGATACAAACTTAATTCGCAACGAACTTTATTCTTATGAAATGTATTGTGATGGTTTTCTTCTGTCTGTTGTAATCCATTTAAAATGCTCATGTCAACGTGGGATGACTTTTTTCATTCCCTTGCTTTCTTCTGTAAACCTGGCTACATAACTTTTCATTCACCTGTGCCCGAGGTCAGAAACCCAGATATTCTTCTTGTTTGTGGCTCTGCATACTTTTTCATGTACGCTATTATTGATTTTACTCCCTTCTCCATTGATGACATTGGTGTTTTATAAAAATGGCTATATTAATCATTCTTCTAAAAATGTAATATCCCCCACTGTGGCCCGATTTAATCTCTTTGTTTATTCTTGGCTTCCATATGGCATTAGGAACTAAAAGTGGAATCTAAATGTGAAAGTATATTGCCATTAGTTTTTTGTACCAATGACTTCATTATTTATTGCCATTTATTTTGTAATTAGTGGTTAGGAAAAAAAAAATCTATCATTTGCTTCGTGCCAGATTTAACTGCAGCAGCGGATTTAAAGACGAATTCAGATTTCAGCCTTCCCCTGCAGCTGACGGACTTCTCCTTTCAAAGTAGGACACTTCTATCTGATGGCATTAACCATAAAATCCCCCATTTCAAGTCTATGATATCCTGAAGGACAACGGCTCATTTCATTTCTTATCAAGAAATCGGTTAGATCAGTCATATTTCCCGAATCAAATGACATTTCAGAAAATTCATTTGAACCAAAAATGAGGTTTCTTGTCTGCAGATTCCAATTAGCTTAAAAGTGGTTTTTTGATGAAAATTTTCAAAATAACTGCAGTTCATGAAAAATCCTTATTTGTATGTATATGACTATATCAACCCATATTTTACACACGTACCCACTCATCAATATGTACTTCTACTCAGATTCCAATGTCCTTCAACACATCTACACACACACACACACACACACACACACACACACAGATTCCCCAAGAGCTACAGCTCGTCATCCTGTCAAACAGTATAAATCTTTAATTTTAGTGATCAGCATTAAGAGGAAAACACAAGGTATTTCCTCGCTCCTTTTTTTTTCTCTTTTTTATCTCATTGCTTTCTGTATTCCAGTGGGATCGTACGTGCTTTTTTGCTCCCTAAGTACACAAAATTAGCTGCTTATCGGGTGATCTTTTTACATGATCCTTTAAAAACCCTTTGTGTGTGTGTACAGGCACCTATGCAGTATGCGAGGCCGCTTCTGCCTTCAGAGGAAGCCTGGACCTGCCACCCCCAGCCTTTTTCTTACCCATTCACAGGGGGCTTGGGCCTAATTAAATTGCTCTCAAAGACAAGAAGGGATGAATTTTCTTCTTTCCATTTCCCTTGTCACCCATTTAACTCAGCTGACATTCACTGACTCCTTTTTACTTATGTTCAAAAAAAAAAAAATCACGCACACACGCGCGCGCACACACACACACACACACACACACCCTCACGGTAAAGACAGGGTTTAGAGAACTGGGAACAGCAGGGAGGGGCCGTGTTCGTGGATAAACTCTTAATCTGGTTACTCTGGTGTGATTTATAATTTCAGAAACAAACAATGGAAACAAGACAGAGAGAAAGTGTCAGAGGACAAGTCTGATTTCTCTGGCTGGCTTTGATTTTATGCCATGAAACTAATATTAACGACTGAACGCGGGCGTGCGGGTACACACACCGCTCCCCACCCCTAACGCGGTGCTTCTGGTCGGCACCGAACCCCTCTGGTTTTTGTGTGTTTTGCTTCTTCCTGGGCTCAGATTAATGAGGGAGTCTTCGGCTTGGAGGCTGAGCAGAGCCTGCTAACGTGGTTGTGCCCACGAGGGGCAGAGGGAACTGCGGCCACTTTGGCCAGCCAGTTATTGATTGGGCTGGAGGTCGCCAGGGAGCGGCTGCTGGAGCTGGAGTTGAGGGAGGGGGCTGCGGAGCTTTGGCTGGACCAGACAACAGGCGCCCTGTGCAAGTCAAACTCCAGTAAGGGCCCAGGAAGAGCCAGGCAATTAGCCTTTGAAGGTCATGGAAAGTTCCCGCCCCCTCTTCTCTCTCTTCACGACAGTATCCAGCCTTCCTTCCCTCCTCCTCCTTTCTTCATCACCCATACTCCAAACACATCTGAGGAATCCATTCAATTAAATCTCTCTCGGCTCCAGCTGGCTCCTCAGTGAAAGGTCAGCCGAGTCTAGGAGGGAGAGAAAGACGCAAGGAGGAGCTAGAGCTCCTGGCTGCCTTGCAGCCTGCGATCCCACCGGCCCACAGGCTGCCCTCCTCGCTGCTCCACATGTCCTTCCACCAACCATCTTTAATGACACCAGATAGTCAGTCACTCCCCAGCAGAGAGAGGCATGCCCTGAAGCATCATTGTGGTAGGGAGAGATCGATCTCATATTTTCTAAAACAATGATAATGATAACCTGTGGACATGATGTCAGTTTGTTTGCTGTGCTTCTTGAAGGCCCTATCCGTGTTGGCCTGGGCCAGCCCAGATGCTTGGAGAGGTAGTGTGAGTCCCTGGTATCTTTCTCATCCTTTATTTTGTTTCCCTTAAAGAGATCTAAAGAGATGGAGGAATACTACCTATCCTGCTAGGCTCCATAAGCAGAAGTAGTGAGGATCACTGAACTTATTTTTTCCAAAGCATATGCTTCAAAGTTAACCAAGAATCAGTGTATTTATCTATGCTAATATAAGAATATACTTCGGATTTTCTTTAAGGATTTAGCTAATTATGCATAGACTTTAAAAAACCCATTAAGTTTGCATATAGTTTAAATTATAGGCATTAACATAATTTGGCCTAAAAGTAGTTCAGAAAAAGAAAGTTTGCAGATATTTTACATACAGAAGCAAAGGCACACTCTTCTTTTCTTTTGGGGGAAGTTAGTGACCATGAGATTATGCAAGAGGATATTGTTAATTCCATTTTGATCAAAATATAGTCTTTTACTCACACAATTTAGAACCAGTTATATTCAATGTTTAGACAAAATATTTCATATTATGTTGCTATCTCACAATATTTTTTTAAAACATGATGATCTTATGGTATCATACACTTCTCATCTGTTTATATTTACAAGGCTCTGTACTTTCAATTTTTCCTAAAGTGTGGGAATACTGATTTTAGTCCAACTAATATCTTACTTGCAATACGAGTTTTTGTTGTCACATTATTTTCTGCATCATTTGATGAATCAAACTACATTTTCTTATATTCATATTAAAGTATTTGATGATGCTTTTTATTTTGTTATATAATTGGGTGAGCAATCATGTGATAAGAATAAGTTTGGTATGAAATCAAAGAAGCAGTGTTAAAAACAATGAATATATTTTCAGGAAAGTTTCTAAGATGTTAAATCTTTTAGAAAGGATTATGGAAATGGTATTACTTTTTTGTAGCTTTTAATACTATAAAGATAACATGTTGAGAGACACCTAGCATAGTTAATGTATGATACTTTTCTCCTATATTCTAACATTATGTTGTCTGAAATGTGTATTAAAAGTAGAAGCTTGTGTGTTTAGCTAAATCAAAAACAACTGTAGTCTCGACTGGGTTATTTTATTTTATTTACTTATCTATTTGCTGTTTTTGTTGGGAGAAGATTAGGAAATACACAGGAGGAAATGGCATGCAATTACATACTTTTAAGTGCTTCAAATTGAAGATTTTCTTTATAAAATAATGAAAGACAATACTTAATGCCATCTAGTATTTTATAAACAATCTGTGTAGAACTCTTGCATTTATATATACATAAGGTAGAATTCAGCGTATCATATATGTGTTGTGTGTATGTGTGTTTGTGTGTCACCACCTATACAAAATCATCTCATCTTTCCAACTAAGGAAGACGATAATTTTTTTCTGATGGTGGCTACCCAAATTTCTAGATTTTCTCAGGAAATTTTTCAATAGTTAATGGAGTTCTTAATTCATTCATCAAATACATATTTATAAAGCACTTATTATATATAAGATTTTTCCAGTTGCTGAACCACACGAATAAGAAACAAAGAATCAGTGCATATATCCCCTGCCTTTATAGAGTCAGAGTCTAACAGAAAAGAAAAATATTGCACAAATATTTGAGAGTACTAAGTCAAGAGAGAAATCCAATATATTATGGGAACATATGACAAGCCAAACAAATGGAGGCAAAATATTACCGCCCTGCATTTGCGGTCACTAGCCCCAGTCCGAAAGTTATTCCCAGGTACTTCTTGATTTTCCCATGTCAGGTAAAATGGCTTAGTGGATGGATAGTTTTCTAAAGAACTGAAGTTTCAGCCATTAAGTTAAAAAGCACTGGGAGTTTGGAAAATAACACAAAGAAACACCATCAGAAAGAGTGATTTAAAATTCTCTGAGCAGAGAATTAACAGTGTCTGGTACAGGAATGAAATAAGAATTTTTGTTTGCATGTGTTTGTATGAGTTATAGAGATAGAAGTCACTTCATTTACTGACATAGGAAAAATAAAAGTAATATATTGACCAAATATATGTGGGTGAGATAATAAATTATGTTTTATATTGGTTAATTCAAATTGTTCCTGAGATACTATTTAAGGAGTTCAGTATCTGTTGAATATGTAAGTCAAAACCTCAAAGGAAAATTCAGAAAAAGGAAATACAGTAAGTTTGCAGGATATAAAGTTAATATACAAAAGCTAATTACTTTCCCATATATCAGCAAAGAACAAACAGATTTTGAAATTGAAAAGGTAATACTATTTGCATTAGTAGCTTCAAATTTAAATACTTAGGCACAATTCTACCAAAATATGTACAAGTTCTAGATGAGGAAAACTACAAAACTCTGATGAAATAAATTAAAGAAGAACTAAATAAACTATAGATAATCTATGACCATGAATAGGAATACTCAATGTCAGGAGGTCAGTTGATTTCAACTCGATCTATGGATTCATTGTAATCTTAATGAAAGAAAAAAACATAGCGAGTTATTTTAACATTAACAAAATGATTCTAAAATTTATATGGATAGACAGAATAATTGCCAACACAATATTGAAGAGAAATTAGTTGAAACACTCACTCCACAAGTCTTCAAGACTTTGTAAAACTGCATCAATCAAGCATTGATGAAAAGACAGATGATTAGATAAATGGAAGCAAGTAGAGCACCTAGAAAAAGACCCATAGAGTAAATGAGCCAAACTTTGACAATAAGCAAAGGTAAACAATAAAGAAGAATTAGGCTCTTCTGCGAATAGTGTTAAGACAATTGGCCATCCACATGTGGCAAAATCATATCTTCAGTAATTCAAAGAATTAGTTCAAAAGATGTAAATATAAACATAAAACTATAAAATTCCTAGATCACATAGAAAATCTAGATGATGATATAAATTACATTTTGGCACCACATCAAAGGTTGAACTTATGAAGGAATTGATAAACTGGATGTCATTAAAATTATAAATTTTTGCTCTATGAAGATAACTATCAAGGGAATGAAAAGATAAGCCACATTATAGGAGAAACAATTTGCAAAGGACATGTGTAATAAAGGACTGATATTCAAAATATACAAAGAACTCTCAAAACTCTATAATAGAACAACCTGAATAAAATGTGAGCTAAAGACCTTAACAAATACTTCACCAAAGAAGATATAAAAATGGCAAAGGAGCATATGAAAAAATAACTTAAGTCATATGTAATCAGGAAATGTACAATGAAATAGGATAACACAATACTCCTATTAGAAAGGTCAAACTTTAGAACATGATACCAAATGCTGGTGATAATGTGCAGAAACAGGGACTTTCATTCATTCTTGGCAAGAAAATAAAGTGGTACAGCTGATCTGGACAACAGTTATGCCATCATTTACAATTATTAACAAATAGGCCTTGTGAATATTATTCAGCAAAGGTATTTCTTTATATTTACCCCTAAGCAGTGGAAAATTCGTGTCCACCAAAACACCTGTACTTTGTCTTTATAGATCTATTCATAATTATCAAAACTTGGAAGCAACCAAGTTGTCCTTCATTAGATGAATGGATAATCTGTGGTACATGCAAACTTCAGAATATTAATCAGTGCTGCAAAGTAAATGAGGTGATGTAGTCTTGAAAATATGAAGGTAACTTTAATACATATTCCTAAATAAATGGATCAAATCAGAAAAGGCTATTTTGGAGCTCAGAAACAATACTTCAAGGCTTACCGAAGCCTCAGAATCAGAGTGTTGTGATTTAAATATTAAAAGTTCTCCCAAATTGTCAAGTGTGTGAAAAAACATTGAGTCTCAGTGGCACTGTATTTGTCATGCCACTGCTGAGTTCAGTACCTGGTTGCAGATAAGTCTCTGGAGCTGTGACCTGGAAAGTATGTTCTTGTCCCTTGCTCCCATCTTGTCTGTCTGCTTCTTGGCTGCTGTAGGTTAATCACCTTTTCCTCAAATTTCCTCTGCT
>RJWT010056224.1:0-10060 GCA_004365215.1 Cuniculus paca
AAAGGGGAGAACTATTGTGCAAAATTTCAATGTAGCAATAGTGAACTGAATCTAGGAGAATAAGCAGTTGCTCCATGGGGTGGCAGGATGCAGAGAATTTGGATGTGGAAGCAGTGGGCAGATGCAGGGGGAGCATCTAAAATGCAACTCATTTTTTTTAATTTTTAAAAGAAAAAATAAAAATGATGATACAGAATTTCAAAACAAGATAATAGGAGATTAACAATGGTTAATATATTGCACATTGTTATCCTTCAAAGTAGTTGCCCAGATTATAAGACATAGACATGAAAAATTGATCTATCAATGTAAGCACAAACCATTCTTTTCAATAGTGATGAAAATATACTACTAATAGAGATTAGTAGTATAATTGCTTTCATCTTTTTGGTGAAATGGAAAGTGACGGTCTTCTGATGAGAGTGAGAAGCAGCTTTAGGTTCAAATGAGATAAATAGACTGGGTGGCTATTGACTCAGGCATTTTAATTTTCACTAGACTTCTGATTACAATGTTATGATGGCTATAGCAACTGAATAAGAACTGTTCTCTCGCATTAAATGAATAAAAAAGACACAGAAAACTTTTGACAAGCTCAGACTTTCTCTAGTTTTCTATGTCTGTGGCCAGATCATATAGAAGTCTAAGTAACATACTGAAATGGAGCCTTGGTAGGTTGGGAATCTTATACCCTATTTTTCAAGTCTAGAATTAAATGCATTATGACAACAATTACGGAAGGTCTACTTCAGGGAGCCCAAGGTCTGTTTATGTTGGAGTCAGTGAACACATTGGGGAATATTTCTATCGTGTTTTCAGAGAGTCAGTCTATTTAGGTTACTTTATCATTCATTGATTATAATCATTTAAGTTGGCTTGAAATGACTAGTTTCCAGGTCATAGTTTCTTCTTTGATTGAACAGGATGGAATTATTATCACAGTCACCAAGGAGGGAAAGATCAGACTTCTAAGAGTGGTCGAAGAACTAATGTTACTTCCCGAGGGAATACTTTTTGCTGTTCATGTCTGCATCATTAAGACCTATTATGACTTTTCTGTTCACAGAGTGTTTTTTTTTTTTTGAAAATCAGGGTCTTTATTTTTGTATTGTGATAAGTTATAAGGTGGCTTTGTCATCCTTTTTTAAAAGTTCTTTTAATTTTACTATTTGAATGTCATGTAGTTTCTTGTTCCTTATAAATGAATCAATAGTCATGAAAATATTAGCTTAATTGATTAGTATATATAAACATTACTAAAAAAATTAGTTAAATCAGGACACAGATGGAGACATACACATACCACACACACAAACTGATAACATCTGCTTAATGAGAGCCTTCTTCTCTGCCAGTAGGCCTCATGATATGTGTGACAGGCTGCTGGGGCAGGATCCCAGCACCCACACTAATGAAAACAGAGACTGGATTAGATGTTGTACAAGGATTGTATTGAACAAGTAGGACTATAGAAATGCTGCATAACTCTTGACACTTTTAACTCAGAAAGTCACCTGGCATAGCATCTCGTCAAGTTACACGTGGACAAAGTGGAAACTGAAGGTACTGAGAAATTGCTCTGGCATCAGCACAGCTGGTTAGGAGCAGAGCTGCTCTTCCTATTCTCTTTTATCTTCACGAACTGGGACCTCCATTTTCTTCCACCTGATTATTCAATCATCAATTTCTAGTCAAAGTGCAAATCTGTGTACAAGTGACTAATTAAAAACTCCTGCTTACTTTCATTACTCAAATTTTAAAGCTTATGGAGTGCAGATAAGTCTAGATAAGTTGAGGTAATTAGAAGAAAGACCTGAAACCTTTGTCTTTCTTCTAGCAACTTCATGCCACTTTTCCAAAAGTTCTATCAACTCAGTCATTTGTCTTGTAGTTTAACTCAGTTGGTTGCCTTTCTTAATCTTAAAATCTTTGACCATTGTTTTAATTGGTTCTCTTATTTTCCCTTTTCCTAGATTGCGGGTCCTGCCCAACACCCCTTTCTTCTATAAGGTTCCTTTGGCCTGGTTTGACTTTCTGAGATAATAATACTAATTTTTTATTTAATTGATACCATTTCATTGCTACACCCTCTCCTCTGATGTGTTTATCACACTCCCTGTCAGGAATATGTATATCAAGATCAGAGGAAGGCATTTTATAAGAGAATCTTACAGTACATTCTACATAACACTGTGTTTCTGCTTATACCTTAACAATATTTGCTGTACCATCTCACGCTGTTTTATGGAAACTTTATAAAATCCAAAAGTTTAGAGATATATTTGACTTATAGGAAGTCACTAGAGTTTATTTAAATAATGACCTCCCCAAGGATTTAACAGGCTATTTTGGCAAATATTCTTTGCTTGAGCAAACATGGGATCCCAAAACATTTCGTAGGTCTGTCAGTAAAAACTAGTTTTAGCCTTTGTAAAATCTCGTTTTAGGAAAAAACCCTACCAATTCAATTTGGCAAGACCCTTCCACCATTGACAATTGCCATATCTGATGAGATTCCCGATCCTCCACCATCCCTCAGGTGATGTCAAAGCACCCTGGCCTGCCTTCAACAAGAATCCTGTTAGGTCAGGTGAGCCAGAATCTCCCTTCCAAACACTGTTTCCTGCAGTAGTTTTCCATCCACTGACTCCCAACTTTGTTTCTTGCTATAAATCTCCATTTCCCCATGCTGTATTTGGAGTTGAGCCTGGCCTGTCACCCTCAGTGCAGAATCCCCTTGCTGTGTTCTGTGGACCTATTGTGATGATCCTGGATAAAGTCTACCTTACTGTGCTTGAGCAAATTTCACTGAAAGATTTTTTTCTTTAACAATTTTTAGACTATTTTTTGGTCTTCTTTTAAATTTTAATTTTATGAACTTTATTATATTAAACAATGAGTTCTTAACAGGAAAAAAAATCACAAAAATAAAGAACTGAATTTTTAGTATATTGAATATTTATAAAAAAGCATCAAAACTTTCAACACTGTTTTTTGGTGTACAAAGTCTAAAAATGAACACCACAAATTCTTTTTTTTTTTTTTTTTCCGGCACCGGGGATTGAACTCACGACCTTGTGCTTGCCAGGCAGGCACTTAGACCGCTGAGCTAGATCCCCAGCCCTGGTGTTTTTGAGACAGGGTCTCACTATGCCATTCAGGCTGGCCTTGAGCTCGCTTTGTAGCACAGGCTGGTCTTGAACTCACAACGATCCGCCTGTCTTAGCCTCCCGAGTGCTGGGATTACAGGCGTGAGCCACAAATTCTTACATGAACTACACTGAAAATACCAGCAGCACCATTGTAGTGAGGGTTTACAAGGAAAAAATTTACTACAGGCCACATAACTTACAGGATTATTTTAAAATATTTACCCAAAGAGTCAAATGCAAAAGAATGGGGGAGATCTGTCCACACACTAGAGACCCAAAGAATCCAGCTAAAGGCCTGGATCCCACAGCAATGTTTTCTTGAGTCTAGCTGAAGACCTAGAGCCTATGGCAATGTCTTCCATGAGTCCCGCAGGAGGACTAGAGCCCACGACAATGTCTCATGCAAGTCTGTATCAGGGGTCTGCACTGTGAAGGCCCAAAGGTCAGTGGTGGAAGCTAGAAAGTCTGTGCCAGTGGGATGAAGGATCTTTGCCAGCAGGCTGAGAGATCTCCTCTAGAGCCAGGAAGCGAAGCTCAAAGTAAGGACCAGAGCTCCCCCAAAGAGAACTACAGCCATTGTCAGAGACAGTGAGGACCTGAGCTCCTCTGACGATAACAGCCGAGTTCGTATCAGGAAAGCCAGCATGACAAGCTTCTCCAGGAGGATCAACAGCACACCATCTTCCCCTCCAATTCTCTTTTTCATGCTGTTGGCAACAATCTTCAGGTGAGCCATCCACACCCAGCACCATGCTTATTTAGTTCAGCTGGGTGTTATAAGTTAACCATAAGTTAATATACCACAAGCATTTTACAAAAAAAACCAAAAAACAAAAAAACAAAAACACAAAAAAAATTACTTCAATTATTACACCTAAGGCAGTCTTCACACATGACACCAGCACATTTCATATACACGTTGCGTACACTGACAGCACATGGTTTGGTCTTCTGGTCTTTTTGTAGGACGTACTTGACATCTCAGTGGTCTTGCTATTTTGTCAGGAGGGTCTCATTATATTATATATTGTGTAGTTAACAGGAATATAAAATGGCAATAAAGTATTGAATTCTTAATATGCATTGTGCATTTAGAATGACATGAACGTTTTCACACCAGCTGTACTTGCGTACAAAACCTAAAAGATAACATCAGCAATAAATTCTTATATGAACTACAATGAAAAAACCAATAGAATTGTACAAAACAAGCTTTGCTTCAGTTGTCACACCCAAGGCACACAGGACACCTTCACACATGACAACTGCATGTCCCATGCACATGTCTAGCTAACACTGACAGCACATGCACTTAGTTTTCCCTTTTGATGTGGCAGTCTAGTCACCTCTTTTCCTGTTTTGTCTGGAGCTTCCTACTATACTGTACAACATGTACTTAGCAAAATAAGGTATCAATAAAATATCAAATATGTAATGAGTGCTTATGACATCAACATTTTCACATCAGCTGTTTACTTGCTTACAAAACCTAAAATGTAAGATCAAAAATAAGAACCTATGTGAACTACAGTGTAAACACAAACAAAAGTCTACCACAGAAATAATCTTGGCTTCAACTGTCACACCCAAGGCAGTCTTCACACATGACAACTGCACGGTCCATACACAAGTATCACTTACACTGATAGCACGTATGTTTCGTTTTCCTGTTCTTTCTTGTAGGGTACTGTTGACATCTTGTTTTGTGTTCCTGTTGTAGCAGTAGGTTTTTGTCCTGCTGCACCTGCCTGCTCACCTGTCATCTCATCATTGTGCTCCACAGTTTTTTTTTCATAGTTTTCTGGGGAAAAACATTTGTTTTCCCTGCTATAAAAGATCTCTTATGAGTTCCAGTTCCAATCCTCTTAAGAAAAGTTCTCCGCTGTAGTGGGGAACCATTCAGACTGCTTCCAAGCTCAGGGGCATCCAAAAGAGAAACCTACAGCTAAAATCAATAATGAATCAAGAAAGGAAATTAAACATCTCACAAATGATAAATTAATTAGAAACACAGTCAATCTGCTGTGAAAATAATGTCTGTATGAACGATCAGAAACTGTTTTGCACTAAACAAAACACATTTATAGGTATAAAGCTACTGGTATGCTTGTAGTTGGTTCTTGGTCATTTCTTAGAAAAATTAAAAAGGAAGAAAAAGGAAGCAAAAATAGAGAAGAAAATGAGAAGAAGAAAGGCATATAGATCTCTTTTCTGGACTTGGCCACTTTTCATGTAGGTATTTGGTGGTGGTAGGCCGTAAAATGGATTATTTTTAAAACCTGTTTCCTTCTGAAGCATGCTCTCTATCCCTTGAAAGTTCGCTCAGAATAATCTGTGGCTCCTGATGTAACCAGAGGGTCTTTTGTATGTCTTATTGCTTGTAACTATAGTGATGAATTTTTATTACTTCAGATCTTTCCAAGAAAACAAAACTCTGGGATGCAGTGAATGAGAAAGAACTACTGTGATAGGGATCAGTGATCACGTGCAATGATCAATGGTCCTCAGCCAGAATAATGGCTATTTACAGTTGATGAGGGTTTCAGCACTGTCCTTTAATTCAAGTTAATCCAATCAAATGCTGTTAATTAAATCATGGAGGCATAAAAGGGAAAATACAGTTGATGTCAGAAGATTGAAAGTGGTATAGCTAATTGATTATAGAGATAGATTTAAACATTAGAACACCAAATTTCAAAATGACCTTTTCATGGCTGTTTAACATTATTCCTTTAAAAAATTAATCTAAGAAGCTGAACTTAGAAATACTGTTTTGGTTTCATATCATGTGGCCAGTATTGAGTACTGTGAATAAAATTTCATGTAAATAATACTGAGACAGTGTTTATTTACATCTGAAAGATGCTCTTCACTTTGTGAAATGATTCAGTTGTGAATGATTTAGAGGAGTGGAGACTCAGGATGGAGCTGTGGTACAGGGTCTCTTCCCCTGACGATTATTACTCGGGATGTTTTTGTGCAGGAGCCTGCTGCTATGACTAGGAAAAATAATGGAAAAAGAGACCACCTAAGAACTGTGAACAGTAATTAACCAATTAGTTCACATTTCAGTGATAAGTAGTGAGAAGTTTGGACAGTCTGCAAATTGCAGATTATGGAAAGGCGTTTATAAAACTTTATAGGAAGACACCCCTAACCATTAGATTTTGCTCGTATTCTATGCCAGCCTTTCCTATTGCCATCATTTTTATATTTCTGATCTACTGCTCTCTCTGGTCCCCGCACTACTTTGTTTCCTTCCTCTGCAGCTGTGTTCTGTCTTCCACTCTCTCTTACCTCTTTCTGTGTTTTATTTCAAGGACCTTTTCCCCTTTTGTCATTGATTTCTTGGTACTTTATTAACTGGTTACAGCATGGTATTGAAATCCATATCTAAGTGCATTTGAAAAACATTTTTTAACATCTTATCTTCTGTTCTTAAATATGGTAATGAGGTGACCATGACCTGTTTTCATTTCATTCGTTAAGCATATTTTTGAGTACATACTTTCTGCAAGGAGCTGGATATGAAGATTACAGAATTAAGCAAGACTAGTCTCTTCTTCAGAAGTAAATAGTCCTATGGTAGAGACCAATAAAAGATATATTACCATGAAGAACTTAATGAAATTAAGTTACTTTTTTACAACTGAGTTTTCAGTTTATTTTCTTTAAGTGGCCTCAAGTGAATTAAGGTCTTCCATTTCTGCTTAAATCTTGCTACATTAAAAATGTGCCTTTGCTTTCAAAAATTAAATTAATATTTAATTGCCAGTGACAAAACTTTTTTTTAAATGAGAGAGATCACGCTACTTAAAATTTTATGCAGGAAGTTAATAAAAGTTTTATTTACTTCACATTTTTATTTTCTCATTCCTGTAAAATCTTTTCAATAATTATACTACTGAAATACAGATAAAGGTTTCCGGGTAAAGTTTAATGCTGTCTTAATATTGTATTTTTAGATTTTTATCAATATTGAAAAATGGAATTTCATAGACTGAATATGAGATTTTTTACCTTGCCAGTGTCAGAACATATGATTCATGTTGTAATTTACACGAATCTTCTCATCCCCAACCCACCCTCTCTGTTTAGTACAAAGCCTGTTTGCTGTACTGGTTGGGTAGTAATTTTAGTCACTATACAGAAACCCAATTAGTAGGAAGTATAATTGTTGGATTAACATATACTTCAATTTTTTTTTTTTTTGTACCTGGGATTGAACTCACAACCTTGCGCTCGCCAGGCAGACATTTACGCCACTGAGCTAAATCCCCAGCCCACTTCAATGTTTTATAGATTTTTTTTTTAAACTTAAAGGACCATGATAGCTTCTAAGGAATTACCTTTGTTAATCTTCTTTTGGTTTGTAAGTCTAGTGACTGATACTTCATCACTTCTCCATTGGAAGTATTCGAGTGAGTTAAGACCTCTTACGTTATTTAATTTTCATGGGTACCCAACTTGAGGGTCTGAAAATCTTTCAGGAATTTGTGTTGGGAAAAGTATCCATCTTAGACACATTCCTGTGGCTGTGACAAAATACCCAACACCCACAGTTTAAAGGAAGAGAGATTTATTTTGGCTCATGATTTCAGTCCATGCTCAGCTGGCGGCAAGGCAGAAACAGTATGGTAGAGAAGCATGGTGAAGGGAAAGGTGCTTAACTAATGGTGACCAGGAAGCAGGGAGAAAAAAAGGGAGGAATCAGGGACAAGAACACACCTTTCCAGTTCAGCACCAGGGACCTGCCTTCAACCAGGGCCCCTTCCTACAATACATTCAGCTACTGAACTCATCATAGTGGATGAATCCATTCGTGACTAGGGTGCCTCCATGGTCCAGTCACCCTCCAAACACGTAAGACTTTGAGGGGACATTTTAGATCCAAACCACACCAGTATCTAACTCTAGAGACAAATACTTCTAAGTAACATAGGAAAATGGAGGTTAAAGCTTATGCAAAGTCACGTAACCCACCGACAGGATACGCAGGTGACCCTGCTCTCCAGTGGTGCAGTTGGTTCACAGGTGGCACTTGCAGAGCAGCGTGTGCAGTGATGTTGAGCTTGTGAGCTTGAGCCTTGCCTGGAACAGGTGTCCTCACAGTGGAGTAGGATTTAGCCACCAAAAGAATGATGTCCAGTCATTTGCAGCAAAATGTTGGAACCAGAGGCCATCCCATTAAATAAGACAGAGGCAGAAAGACAAATTCTGTGTGTTCTCTCTCATATGCAGATGTTAAAAAAAAAAACTTGATTGGAATGTTTACATATTAGCAATTACTAGTGGCTGGGAGAGGTAGAGGAGGGTTGGAGAATGTGTACCATCCACAGCTATCCAGAAGGAATAAATTCTAGCATTCGGCAGAGCAGAATTGTTCATGGTGACCTACTATGTTCTTAGAAATGACTAGCGGAGAGGAGCTCAGAAGCTTCCAACAGAAAGTAATGATAAGGAGAAGGAAATATTAATTATCCCAATTTGATCAGTACACAGACATACGTATTGAAATATCACACTGTACCCCCAAATGTTTCTAATTATTAAATTTTAATTAAAAATTAAGACATGTTAACAAGACAGAAATGTTTACTCCGATTAAATCACTATATATTGTATATATCATATTGTGCCCCATAAATTAGTGTAGCTAAAACAATAATTTTCAGTAAACCAGTTGACATCAATTAAAAATCAAAACCATTTTTGAATTTTAAAATCAGAAAAGTATGATAGCTTTTTACTGCTTTAGCTTAGACAAAGGAAAATAGACTTTACTACATATTTATGTTTCTGAAACAGCCTACTATACATGTGTCATCCTATACTAGATTTTTTATTGCTTACTTATGAATAGAATTTTAATGAAAACAACATAGCATTCACCTGAAATTCTGTCCAGATGGAATTCATCTGGAACTATGCAATTACAAATTAAGACTAAAATAAGGCTTTTTGTTTGTATTTTAAATGAAAAACAAATAGGAAAGATATCTACTGAGATTTGTGCTTTTAGAAATAAAAGTAAAAACAACTAACTCTATGACCGAAAATGTGTCAGAGTTCCAGTAAGAGTAATGAGAAGGAGAAAAAAAAATGATTTTAGGAGAAGTCATCTATCGTGTTGAAAATAGTGACTCCAGACTCCAGATTCTCATTAAGAATAAGAAACCCATAAATTTAAAAAATACTATAGAGTGCAGAATAGTTCATTTGTTTAATGGAACATATCTGTAATTAAGATGCAAAATAAAGTGAGGATAAAATATGACTGCATGCTTGGAGAGATGTAGACAGTATTTACTATCCAACTTTGGCTTAAATTATTTTGCCTCATTGACTTGACTAACTTCTTCAACGTAAAGATATTTGTCTCGGACTGCTTTCTTGCTAGTGTAAGTAGCTTTTTGGGGAAAATCAAAATAAATATAGAGTACACATAAAGGTACCTAGGGAGTATACTAAGAACAAAATAGGAAAAGAAGTTTTATTCCAGACACTTGAGGAAGTGAGCTTAGTGTGCTGATATGCTAAGCTGAGGGGAAGTCACTCATTAGTTGCCGAGGAAGGTGAAGGACAGTCTACAGAGTTATATCATTTGATTGCTTGTGTGTCTGATACAGCAGACTCTGAGGAGAGAGTTGTAAATCTTCTACTGTTTTAAGAGCTAAATGATAGTCTTCTGATTAGAGCATGAACTTGGTCCTGAAAGATCTTGAGAATTCTAATAAAACGCTACACTCTGTTCTTGAAATTCTAGTGCAGATTTGCTCTGTATAATTTCTGACCCCAAATGACCAAATAGGTTGTTAGGAGAATGACATTTAAGGTTATTAAGAGAGTCTAGTATAAAAGGAGAAGGAGCAAATTAAAGAAAGGGAAAAGAGAAAAATATAAATGAA
>RJWT010056225.1:0-10060 GCA_004365215.1 Cuniculus paca
GGCTGACCTGCGACAGGAAGAGAGATGGGCTGTGGCTCCGAGGAGGGCTGTCTGGAAGAGGGTGCATCTGCTCTCCCAGACAAGTTTAGGGTGGAGGACAGGCAAGCAAAACAGGGCCAAGGCTGCACAGAGGGACACTAGAAGAATTCTGCTGATCACTTCTATTTTTTTTTTTTTGGTCAGTATTGAGATTAGAATCCAGGGTCTTTGTACTGACAAAGTACAGCCTTTTTAATTTTGAGACATGGTCATGCTAAGTTACTGAATTGTCCAGACTGGCCTCAAACTTGTGATCCTCCTGCCTCAGCCTCTCAGAGTGCCAGAATTACAGGTGTGTACCATCATGCCTGATTTGACCACTTCTATTTACCACCGCTTTGGCTTTGGGCCCTGCTGTGTGCAGCTCAGGGTCTCCCCTGAATTTTATCTTCCTGACAACTCTAGGAGCACAGGTGAGGACAAGGCTGGCTAGCAACCCCAGAGGGACTGCCAGACCTCGAGACTTCCACACCAACAGGTCTCTCCTGAGAAGACATCCATGTGGCCTTCAGACGGTGAGGGGCTGGCAGCCTCCAACAGGGAAACTACTGACCATGCTCTAGAGGGTGAGGCAGAGCTGGAGGCATGAGGAGGAGGAGCAGGGCTGGGTTATAAGGTCTGGTCCCCTCAGCCTTAGCTCTCTGAGGTCCATATAGCTGTAACAAGAATCTGGGGGAGATGGGGCTGGCCAAGCTCCAGGGTTCCCCAGAGTCCCCTGAGAGAGGCGTGGTCCCTGGGGCCTGTACCTGTTGGGCACCATCCTGAGTGATCAGAGCCACCTGGGGGGCTCCATCCTTCTCAGTCACCATGGCCACTTGGGCTGACACGTCATCGCCCTCTTCCTTCACCTCCGAAAGGTAGGTGATGTGGGCTCCCTTGGGTGGTGGGCTTTCCTCAGCTGCAGAGGCGGCTAGGAGAAGAGAGCCCAGGCTATCAAATGCCACTGGATGCCGCCGGAGGCCTCGGTTCCCTTAGGGCTCTCTCTGCTGCTCCTGCCCTCACCCTCCAGCTGCTGCTGCTCGTAGAGGGCCTGCTCGCTTTCCTCAGTGGCCTCCAGCTCCCCGTGGGCGCTGCGCTTGTGCATGGCCAGGGTGGAAGTCTGCCGGTAGGTCTTGCCGCAGCTGCTGCAGGTGTAGGGCTTGCAGTGCGTGTGCACCACGTGGTGCTTGTACAGGCTTGAGTACTCGGTGAAGCGCTTCCCGCAGCCTGGCACCGTGCAAACGTATGGCTTCTCCCCTGGGGACACTGGGCTGTGAGGGGGGCGGGACTGGGGCTGGCAAGGGGGAAACTAAAGGGACAGTGGTGAGGGACAGGGCTGGTGAAGGGCAAGTCAGAGGGAGGCAGAGGAGCTGAGACCTGCGGCTCTGCATGGACAGAGTTGGGGAAGATGTGCACTGGGAGACAGGGAGAACTTGGGCACGGGGCCTCTGAGCCCAGAGACGAGGTGGAGGGAGAACAGGGGTGCACGAGGCTGGGGCAAGAGGAGGGCTGTGAGTGCACTAGGGGCTTAGAAGGCTGGAGTGGGAGGGCGGAGAGTGGCAGACAGAAGAGGGAGGAGATCGGGACAAAGACTGAAGTGTTAGGTGCAATGGGACGGGTGCGGGGAGCACAGGACTAAGATGACACAGAAGGCTGGATGAGGGACGTGACATGGGAGGGTGAGGACACAGAGGAGTCATATGCACTGTGGATGAGGTGAGGAGTTGAAGGTGGTGTTTCACTCTGCTTCCTCCCCACCACTCCTCACCCTGACCTCTTCAGAGCTCAGCCGGAAGGAGAGGCCTGAGAGGTGCAGAGAGCTGGTTGGGACCCGAGGGGTCCCACAGACAGCCAGCTTGGACCTAACTAGAGGCAGGGGAGCTGCTCACTGGGCTCATCGAGAGTGAAATGGTGATGGTGGGGATACCCTCGCCCAGAGAATAGTGTCAGCCAAGAGCTGGGATGCATCTCCGAGCAGAAGCGCTTGGCAGAGGGAAGTGGGCCTGAGGGGGTCCTCGCATGCCAGCTGGCCCACCTGTGTGGATGCGCACGTGATTCTTGTAGTTGGTGGCGCTGGTGAAGCCGCGGCCACAGTGGGGCTCAGGGCAGGTGTAGGGCCGCTCGCCTGTGTGGGTGCGCACATGTACCTTGCGGATGTTAGATGTGGTGAAGGAGCGGCCGCAGCCCTCGAAAGGGCACCGGAATGGGCGTTCGCCTGTGTGGGACGGGCAGCGTGGTGGGGTAAGGAGGGGACTGCACCGGCTCCGGGGCTGAGTATCCTTCCCCGGGTGTAGGCGGACCCCAGCTTACCAGTGTGGGTCCGGACATGCTTCTGCAGGTCTCCTGAGGTCTTGAAGGCCTTGCTGCACAGCTCCTCTGGGCACTTGTATGGCTTCTCACCCGTGTGTGTGCGAACGTGGCTCTTCAGCCCGTAGCCTGTCCACGCGCGACATGGGGTGGGAGAGCAGCCAGCTGTCCCAGGCAGCCTCTTGGGCTCCTGATCTGGAATGCCTCTGCGGCCCACTACAGTTGGAGGCTCTCCATCTAAACTGTCCTTTCAGGGGGCTGCAGAAGCCCCACTGGCCTCTACCCCACCCGACCTGGTAAGAAAGGACAGAGAAGCCCACTCTGCTCTCCTGCCCGCTCCAGGGCAGCTGAGGCATTCCACAGCAGGAGCCCAAGAGGCTGCCTAGGACGGCTGAGGCTAAGGGCCTGTTTCAGAGGGGACAGTGAAGCCCAGAGACAATATGGTCCCCTCAGCTGACATGAGAGGCAAAGTCTCTCCACCTCCGTCCTGACTATGCCGCATCTGTGCGTCAGGACACTGTCACAGCAGTTTTCTGGACGGCAGCCTGTGTTGGGCCCCCCTCAAGGAGGCTCCAGAGCTCACTGAGAATCCTCTGCCCTCAACCAGAAGCAGTCCGCCTTCAGCATCCGGCCAGGGGTTTACCTGTGGCAAAGGCCTTTCCGCAGCTGGGGAAGTCACACCGGTACGGACGGTCACCTGTGTGAGCTCGCTCATGCACCTGAGTACAAGCAATGCCATACTCAGAAGGACAGGGTCTGAGACGGGCTCTCTGGTACCCTTCCTCCCGCACTGTTCACACGTGTCACAGCTTCTTGCACAGACACTCTCTTCCCTCCAGCTGCTCACATGCAACTCAAGAGCAGAGACCAGTCTCAGAGACAGAGAGAGACAGAGAAAAAGAAAGACAGGACAGTGGCCTGGCAGGCAAGAGGGCAGAGCAGAAACCTGCCTGCCGCTCACTCACCTTTAAGTGATGTGCGGTGGTGTAGAGGCGCCCGCAGCCCTTGTAGCCACAGCGAAAAGCTCTGTCTCCAACCTGCTGCCCTTTGCCATTATGGGCAGCCTGGCTGTTGTGCAGAACCTGGGGAAGAATCCTGGGGTCCCTACATGAATTCTTCCTGTTGAGGGGTTCCGAGGGCTAGGACACAGGGCCCAGTGGCAGCCTAAGACCCGACGTGCAGGGTTAGACTGTTAGGGTCCTCTGGGGCAGAGAGACGTAGCCAGCCAGACAGGGAACAGACACTCAGGCAGGACTCGGAAGAAATGGGCTGGCACGTGGAGTCACCACCAACCTCTGGTGGGTAGAGGGAAGACTAGATGTCATGGGGGCTGCGACAGCTACCGTGGGAAAGGTATTTCCTAGACAGCTGGGTGAGGCTGTCTGCGTGGCCAGCCCCTTTCCCACAGGCCCCCTAGGAGGCTGCCACTCTTGACACGTCCGTGCTCTGATGCAGGGAGGTCGCTTTCCCTCACGGAAGGCTCATCAGGAGCACGTGCAAGGGGCTTGCTATGGAGCGAGCTCCCCCAGGTTCACCTGGCAGGACAAGAGCCCAGCAGTGGCAGCTACAACCAGATGTGCCAGGATTGAGGACAGAAGTCTCAGCTCTAGCCATGGAGCCCAGGTAATGACAAGGCTTCTTGCTCCATCTCCTCTGCTGGGAACACGGCTAGAGCCTCCCATCTGACACAGCCTCTGGCCACAGGGCCACCCGCCTCTTGGCTGCACCAGCCTTACTGCTTTTCTCTTTTCCTAGGTCCCATCCTGGCAGGACTGTCCCTTAGTCCCTCTTTCTGAGATACTGAGGGTCACACTCTGGTGTTTCCAGGAGCTCCTGAAACACAACTCAGAAGTCGTGGTGAGCAGAGGACAGAGTGAGGCCCATGCACGGTGAGGATCAAGCTGAGGCCTGGGAGGGAGCAAGCAGCTCTCCCAGTGTTGGACGCAGCAGTGACCAGTGGGCTGCTGTCAAGCCTTGTGCTTCGTTTTGAAGAGACACGAAGCCTTCCTCTCTTCCTCTACCACACGGTCACTGTCATTTTATGAAAACGACTGCCCCTGTCCCCCAGTCCTTGGGTAAACCTGCTGCTTCAGGAATCTCTGCCACGTCCCCCGACTCTGGGTCCAGCCCACGTGGGAGGCCTAAATTTGAGAAGCCCACAGATCTCTGTTCCTGCTCCCTCAGAAGTCAGGGCCACAGGTCCAGCAAGCACACACAATGACTGATGTCTAGAGAGCCAGGACCCTGTCCTTTGCAGCCAAGTTCCTGTGTGGGCCTCGGGTTCCAAGCGTCCCAGCTGCTCTGCTGCCTATGCCCTGCTCACTCCCTACTGAGTTTATTTCCCCATGTGAATCAGTGAGTTGCAGAGGAGAAATAAATAGGAGAGCTTCTGACTTCGGCAGATGGGAAAACTAATCAAAGGCCTGGCTGGGGCTTTCCCAGACAGCACGGCAGAGGAGCACAGCAGCCAAAGGGAAGCTGGGCCTGCCTTCCCACCACGCGGATGCTGTTGCTTTGCACGGCAGCCTTCCCCCTGCAGAGGCAGCATAAACAAGGATGAATGTGAACAGCTGTCAGCAGCTGCAGCCAGGCTGCGCTGCGTGCCCTGGCCGAGGAGGAGAGAGACAGACTAGGGGGATGAAGGGAGCAGCCCGGCTTGTGCCCTTGTCCTCCTGAGAGAAGACGCTCTAGCAGGGCCAAGAGGGCTCCGAGGCCCTGGTGGCTGGGGCTGAGTACTCACCTTGCTTGCATACTGCTCCAAGGCGACCACCGTGTCTGCACCGAAACCCTCCTCATCCTCCACGGCCAGGTCCTCCAAGCCCACCGCTGTGTGCACGGCCAGGATGGCGCCGTCTGGCGGCACAGCCCCGGGGTGGTGTATGTAGGCGGTGGAGCCGTCCTCCAGCTGGATGGCCTCCAGTGCGCCAGGGTCATGGCCCTCTGTGGGAGCACGCGGTTAGCGCCGATGCCACGCAGGGAAGAGACGCAGCCAGGGGCCTGGCCTGAACTTCAGGGGACGCAGACATACGAGGAAGGTCTCCGCATCGAGTGCCCCTGACCTCCGCCTCGGCGGTTCCCTCCTGCTGGCCCTCCCTCTGGGGCTGCTTCCCTGAAGGACACTGACTGGGAACTCACTGGCTCCTTGAGGCCTGGATGACCCATCCTGGGCGATTCCGGGTCAGTCACCCCTCCCCCCATCATGCAGTCGCGTGATCTCTGCAGGGCAGAGGTGATCCCCACAGGTCTTAGGGCCAACGCCAGCATCCTCGACCTCCCGCCCCGCCCTCCAGCTCCTGGCGGTTCCAGCAGTCGCCCTTCTTTCTCCCCATCTGCACACCTGTGGACACTGTCCCCTGTCTGGAGCCCTCTTCCCACCCTCTTCCTGTGGCTCAGGTCATTCACCCTTCTGCTCCCAGCTCTAGCACTGTTTCCCGAGTGACTCCCCCCACCCCACAATCTGAGCCTGACCCCCATTTGTAATGATCAGTTCAGCAGGGATGCTTCTTTCCCCCACTAGACTAGAGGGTGAGCAGGCCTTGTCTTTGTCTTTTTTGGGGCAGTACCTGGCGTACTCTATCACTGAGCTGTCTCCCCAGCCCCTTTTATATTTTGAGACAGGATCTTGCTCAATTCCCCGACTGGCTGAACTTGCAGTGCTGCCTCAGCCTCTGCAGTAGCTGGGGTTACAGGCCTGTGCCACCACACTCAGTTTAATTTCGTTCTGTTGTATTCTCTATGCCCCCCACGTTGCCTGCTTTGTAGCAGTTGCTCAAGAAGCTACTTGTAGAAGGACTATACTGCTATTCTTCAGTGCCCTAAGACCTTAATTTTTTTTTTCTTACAGTGCTGAGGATGGAATTCAGGGTCTTATGCTAGGCAAGGCTCTACAATGGAGCTATATTCTTAACTCCAGAAGTTTTTTTTTTGAGACAGGGTCTTGCTATGTAGCCCAGGCTGGCCTTGAACTCACAGCAACCCTCTTGCCTCAGTGTCCTGAGTGTTGGGATCACAAGTGTGCGCCACCATGCCTGGTGTCATTCTAAAATATTAGGAAGTTTCTCCTGGCCTTGGATGATGGCCTTAGGTCCCATTCAATGCCCTAAGACTCTGGGGCTATGTTGAAACCAAAGCCACTACTGAGGACAGCACCTGGGTCTACACCCCTCCCAGGTGCGTCCCTCTATCCCCAGTCCTGCCACCTCTGTGTCCTCTCCTTCCCCACCAGTGCTGATGACTGTGGCCTCACCTTTGGGTGTGCGGTGTATGTAGGCCACACTGCCGTCTTCCAGTTGCACTGGCTGTCCATCCTCAAAGGAGAGAGACTCTGTAATGAGAGCAATGTCAGGCTTTCCCTGGAGCTCAGAGCCACGGGGGTTCCCTTAGTGAGGCCTGCTGGGCCTCCCTCCACAGGCGGGGTGTTGTAGTGGCCCCACCTTTCTGTACTGTCACTTGGTGAATGTATGCAGTGGTCCCGTCCTCGAGCTGGATCACTTGCCCTTCGAGCAGCTTCTCTCCTGTGGGGGTGGAGATGGAGAGAAATGGCCCAGGCCCAGAAGGGGACTAAGACAGGCTGGTCTGTTCTTAGCAAAGGCCTATGTCAATCTTTGGGGACTCACCAGTGGTCTAAACACAGGCAATGCCCGCCGTCTCCCTTCCTTGCATCCCTGGGCCTGGCCAGGTTGGGGGTGAAGACATCCTGCCATGCAGGGGTTTTCCTTCTCCAACAGATCCCCTTCCTGCCACTCGAAGGAGCAGCAGCTTCCCTTATTATTCTACCTGTGCCCAACAAAGTGAGGACGTTCAACCCAACAGTAAGTTGCGGAGACTGAACTAAACGAAGAAGAGAGAATGCCTTGAAACCCGGAAAGGCCAAAAACATCAAAATATATTCTATCATCTCTCATCAAGGCAGTGTGCCAAGACCCAGCACCTGCAGTGTAGCAGCTCCCTGATAAAAAGCAATGGGCCTTGGAACCAGGCTGGGCCTTCTGAGTTTAAATGCCAGATCTAAGCCGGGCGTGGTGGCTCACGCCTTTAATTCCAGCACTCGGGAGGCTGAGACAGGCGGATCATTGTGAGTTCGAGACCAGCCTGGGCTACAAAGTGAGCTCAAGGCCAGCCTGAACGGCATAGTGAGACCCTGTCTTAAAAACAGGGCTGGGGATCTAGCTCAGCGGTCTAAGCACCTGCCTGGCAAGCACAAGGTCGTGAGTTCAATCCCCAGTGCCGCAAAAAAAAAAAATAAATAAATAAAAAATAAAAAAAAATAAATGCCAGATCTACCCCTTCCTAGCTGTGTGACCCTGGGTGTTTTATTTAACTAGGGATCTGATCAGTCCTCAATAAACTAGCTTTTACTGTAATAAGCCTAATGTGCATTTTGAAGGAAATAGAAAGTAAAGCAATAGGAAGCTAGGTGAGTACAACTGTTACGCTATGTCTACCTATGTCTCACCCCACTGTCACTGTTGACTCATGTGTCCTCAACTGATCTGGGATCTTTTCTCTTCTTCTCCCCACCCCCACCCCCAGACAGGGTCTCCCTATGTAGCCCAGGCTGGCCTTGAACTCATAGTGATCCTCCTGCCTCAGTCTTCCAAGTACTGGGATTATAGGTGTGCCCCATCATGCCTGGAAATCTGGGATATTTTTTTCTTTCTTTCTTTCTTTCTTTCTTTCTTTCTTTCTTTCTTTCTTTCTTTCTTTCTTTCTTTCTTTCCGGGGAAGGGTCTTTTTGAGACAGGGTTCAGGTTAGCCTTCAACTCATTTTGTAGCCCAGGCTGGCCTTGAACCCACAGTGATCCTCCTGCCTCAGCCTACCAAGTCCTGGGATTATAGGCGTGTGCCACCATGTCTGGCTAATCTAGGATATTTTCATTTCAAGTTTCTAATACAAAATTGAGCCACATAGAGCAAAACAACAAGCAATATAAAAGTCAAGACTCCAGATTTCCTCAGATATTACCCTTCCTTCATTTTACAAGAACACTCTTCCAAAAGGGTCTCAGAATTAGAGCTGCCCCTCTCTCCCACCTGTGTGTCCAATGACTTTGAGAGCTGGGAAAGGAAGAAAGGAAGTGAGAAGGGAGACTAGAGAGTTCCTGACGTGTGATTTGCTTGTCTCTTTCTTTACAAGTTTCAGAAATTTGAGGGTTTTTTTGTTTGTTTGTTTTGTTTTTTGGCACCGGGAATTGAACTCATGACCTCATGCTTACCAGGCAAGCACTTGAACAGCTGCGCTAAATCCACAGCTCAGAAATTTGAGGTTTTTTTTTTTTTTTTTTTTTTTTGCGGCACCGGGGATTGAACTCACGACCTTGCGCTTGCCGGGCAGGCGCTTAGACCGCTGAGCCAGATCCCCAGCCCTGTTTTTGAGACAGGGTCTTGCTATGCCTTTCAGGCTGGCCTTGAGCTCACTTTGTAGCCCAGGCTGGTCTCGAACTCACAACGATCCGCCTGTCTCAGCCTCCCGAGTGAGAAATTTGAGTTTTAAGGGGAAGGAAAAGGACATAGTGGCTGCTTCGGGCCCAGCTCTCTGCTGATATCACCCCTTCAGGGGAATCCCCAAACTTGTCCCCAGACTGAGTCTTCTTGGTGTCAGTAACACTCCTACAACCAACCCAGCTAAAGGCAGGTACAGTGAGACAGAGGTAAGAAGCAGGAAAGGCTGCTGAGATGAGGGGGTCCCACTCGCATCTCTCCTGCAGGAGGCCATGTGCATTGCCACTCTGTTCTAGCAAGGGTGTTGGTACCTGGGCTTCTGCTGGCAGAGCCACTGCCAGCAGCGTGGGAATGGCTTCAAGGCAGGAAGCAAGATGCTGAAAAGGGTACTGGGGGAAAGATTTTAACCCACAACTTCCTCTACCAACCGGGAAGGCCAGGAGAGCTGCTGCCCGGAAGGGCCTTGCATCTCATTGTAGCGGGATGACCTTTACGTCCCACTGGCCCAGAACAATTCCAGTGCATTTATTAACAGCATACCCTTCTACTCTCAAAAATTTCGGGTTTGAATGACCGCACTAACTACAGGTAAGTCTTAGGGCTCTCTTGCTAGGGAAGTGGGTGACAGCATCAAAGTGTCTCAGTCAAAAGCTTCAGCACTCTGGGAGGCTGAGGCAGAAGGATCACAAGTTCAAGCCTAGCCTGGGCAATTTGGTGACTTAGGCAGAGCCTGTCTCAAAAAAATTTAAAAAGGGCTGAGTGCCAGGCCTGGTGGTGCACACCTGTAATCCCAGCACTTGGGAGGCTGAGGCAGGAGGATCGTTGTGAGTTTGAGACCAGCCTGGACTACAAAGTGAGCTCAAGGCCAGCCTGAACGGCATAGTGAGACCCTGTCTCATAAAGGGCTGGGGATTTAGCTCAGCGGCCTAAGCACCTGCCTGGCAAGTGTGAGGGTCATGAGTTCGACCCCTGGTGTTGCAAAAAAAAAAAAAAAAAAAGAAAAGGGCTGAGAATATAGTTCAGTGTGAAGGACCTGGATTCAATCCCTAGTACCATAAAACAAAACAAAAAAAGCTTTAGCGGAGCTTCCCAGGCAGTGGGAAATCTGGCAGGGTGTCCGTGCGTGTGTATGCAGATGCACTGCAACACTGCAGAGGAGGAGGCACAACACAGCCACGTAGAGGGATAAGGGAAAGAGGGACAGGAGGCAGGGGAGGCAAAGAGACTCAAACATAAGAAAGGAAGACGGAAGAGTTTCTCAGCTCAGATATATTATTTGCTTTCTACTCATTCT
>RJWT010056226.1:0-10056 GCA_004365215.1 Cuniculus paca
TTTTTTTTTTTTTTAGTTTAACTCCTAGGGTGATGCTTGTAAATTGCTAGTGGCAAGTGATTTTATTGCTATTTTTTTGAATCCTTAGGAAATGGCTAACTCTCAGGGATGTCACCCATTGTAAGTGGCTTTTGGGTTTTGCTTTCATTGCAAGATTCTGCCTCTTCAATTTGCCTCTTACTTAGCCCAACCCCTCATTCTTTAGCATTGGCTTAATTGTTCGTGGCCCTTAGGTAGTCTCAGTCCTGGCATACCAGGAAGAACAACTGATTGGAACAATTATGTCACCTTGGCTAGAATAGTACAATCAGTGATAACAATAGCATCAAATGCAACCCAGAAAATGACAAACTGTGGTAACTATTAATTTGCCACCTTTAACTGTATTAACTAGATTTGTAGTTATATAACAAATCTGAAATGAACCAGAAATTTGTATACAGTAAATAAACCATTGATATAGTAATTTTACCTTTAGGGCAGAAGATTTACAGGGAGTTAACAGGAAAAATAGAGGGATAGAAGAGGAGGAAGAGATTAGAGGCAAGGCCAGAGGACAGAGGAAGATTATGAAAAATTTTGGAAATTTGTAAAGTATACAGTATATGCAAGGGAAAGAGAGAAGGAAGAAATAAAAACAAGAAAGGAATACAACATCAACACCAAAAAAGCTAAAAACCATATTCACATTCATATAAAAACAAGAACCGATAATCAAGAAAAACAAAACAAAATGAAAACAAGAAAAGGAAGAAGAAAAGGGAAAAAAATTTTAAAAATATTCACTTTAAGGCATGTCTCTACTGTCACTGGTAGACAGCATGGGCAGACATGAGTCAGTCCAGATACACATTGGTTAATCCCAGCAAATCAGCCATAGATTTATGATGGGGTAGTGGATAATCCAAGCAAACCTGTGTGTTTAGTTCCACTGAGGTTCAGGCTGGTTTCTGGCTGTGAGGCTGGAACCTGATATGCTTAGCCTGCAACACTTCATGAAGCTCCTCCTGCTAACTTGGACCTGACTTTCTGAACTCCTGCTGTCTTGAACTCACCAGCCTCACCCTGACACTGGGAGCAGCCAGATGGAGCCAGCCCAAAGCTGTTCTGAGTTCTGAGCTCATTTGGCCCCCTCTCCAAGATGGCTACCAGCCAGCTGCCCCCTCCTGGGTGACATCTGAACCTGAACAACTCACCAGCCCTTGCTGTCTTCTGCATCCACTGCTACGTTCCACTGGTGCGTTCTTTCATGGAGGCCCCTGAGGTCGCCAGGAGTCACCATGAGTCTGTGGGTTCAAGCTGCTCCTATGCAGTGAGTCTGGGCTCAGGGCAAAAGTGCTGCCTGCTAACTCCTTCTTCGTCTTTGATGTCTCTCTCTTTGCTTTCCCTGAGGATTTCAGTTCTCACTTGAGATCCTTCCTGAGTCCTGGGACCAGCTTCCCTCCTTCTCTTCCTCATACTGCTACATTCCAGTATCTGGACACCAAATCTCAGCAATGTTCTTTCTGTGTTGCTCACTACTTTACCATCTTCCCAGAACTCATGATCAATAATTTTTAAAGTGAATGATAAATATATAATAGAGACAAGTTAGCATTAGTGATTTATTCAGGAGTACTTAGTGAGAAGTGCAATGAGGTGCTAGACACTAGTTTAGGCAGTAGAAGCTCAATGGTGAGCAAATAGCAGGCATAGCTTTCATCTACCTGGAGGTTACTGACTAGAGCAGGAGATAGACATTAATCAAATAGTCAATCACATATACAAAAGATAACAGCTACATGTATCTAATGAGGGTTATTAGTACAGTGCTCTGAGAGTAATGATAGGTTGATTGTGGTCAGAACTGAGGGATGGGTAATTACATTTGATTTTAGTTTTTATACAGAATTTAATCTTTTATTTGTTCATTCACTTTATTCCCCTAAATTATAGATTGCTTTGGGCCAGAAAATGTATTTTCTGTTTCACTCGAATAACTCCACAGAGTACACTTATGCTTATAGCTTTGCGGAGCCTTCTGCTAAATGACTTACAGGTCCTTAATGGATGTAAGCGCAATTTAACTTAGGTTTCCACTTTTGTAATCGTTTTACAGTGCTGCTTTTTGTCACTCACTGGCAGGGATAAGATGAAGGATCTGGGTCACTTAAACAAAGATGTCCTGCTGAATGTGATACTAATGAGTTGGATGACAGTCTGCAGTGGCAAACTCAATGAATGAACCACACATTTACTTGGCAAAATGTTGGATTTCGTCTACTAATAGCATCAGTGACTTCAGTACTGCTAGCTTTTGAAGAACACTTTAGTTTATATTAGTTGGTGAGATAAACTTGTAACCCTTTCTGAAAATGTGTGGGACTGAATTTGTCTTCACTGATATAAGAATGGAAAGAATGTCAGGCAGAGGTTGGACCAAAATTCTAAAACTTTCTAAAACTCCTTTAATAATTTAAAGGCTGATTAACATTCTCAAATTTCTGCAAAGGAATTTTGACTGTAATGGAGATTCTCAATAGGCTAACATTAGAGGAGCTGATGGAACACAGGATAGATATGGAAAGTGGTATCAGGGGATAGGAAAGAAATCTGAGACAGAATACAATTGGCTCTCCAGTTTAGTCAAACATTTGTACTCCATGAAGGCTACACAAAGCAGATGTTCTGAGATGAACCTTGATCTAGAATTCCTTTCTGGTTTATGAGCTTCTTCCTTCTGGGAGACCTATGAGTGGTAATACTGAACCTCTTTTATACTTGCTGAAATGCAGTCCATTTGTCTTCTTGTCAGAGACTTGGCTATCTAAGAATTGAGCAGTGGTTGAGGTGGACAGGATGATAGCATACGTGATATATTGATGCTGGGGATCAAAAGATGCTGTGAAAGGACATAAATTTTGTTATACTGATTTGTATTGGGGCCAAGTGGATGGATCAATTGTCTGTGTTGTACTTTAGGTTACATTAGAGCTATTTCTTTCATTTGGAGTTAGCTCATAATTATGATCAGTTGTGTGTCAGGGAAGAAAAAAATTTTATCAGGGATTTGGGGAAGAATACCTTAGGGATAAGATTGTGGGTCTTTAACTCATAGTGAGATGATTTGGATATGATGGAGCCACATGTCTCATAAGAATAAAATTTTTCTTTAGATAAACTTAAGGAAAATTCTGATTGTTCTATACTTATGTGTTCTGTAAATTTCCTGGGGAGACATAAAAGAAAAGCCTGCCTCTAACTAGGGACAGTGCTGGCAGACCAAAGAATGATTCAGACTAGTCCAGTTTGACGTGTAAATGAGTTCCTTGGGAATTAATTGCATAGTGGTAGACAGCTTACAATCAGCTGCACTACCAAAATCACTACCCCTGCTTACCGAGCTCCTGTTCATATAGGGATCTATATATGCTATGTAGAACAACAACAACAATAGCAACAACAAAATGCAAAAGCAAGAACTAGAACTCATGGGAAGAGTTTTGTGCTCATGTGCACTCTGTTCCTGTTCTTATCAAGAATTCTGCTACTCTCAGCAAACCCAGTGCAGAACGGTTCTGTTTTGCTGCACACAACCACAGCTCCTGGTGAGAACCCCACAGGGCAGCTAAGTGGTGACCTTCTACAGCATGGTGTTATCTTCCCTGGGGTTCAAAGGACTATTCCCCCTACATCATGGCAACCACCAAACTATTTCTTTTAGGGGTGCTTTGGATTAAATCCAGGACCTCATGCATGGTAGGCCTGCGTTTCCCCACTGCTACAGCCTCCAGTCCAAAAGTTGTTTAACCCTATATATCATTCAACAGAATTTCTATAGTCACGCTAAGAAGTAACCACCAGATCTAGTTGCAAACCTATTTAGTTGGCTAATGACAAACCCCTTCAGTTAAACACACATCTGGAAGACAACCTTGAACCACAGACTCACACTTTAAAAGTAGGGCAAATGATGGTAGGTTTACTCCAGTGAAAGTACCTCTAAAGCTAATGATAACCTAATACCACATCTTTGTCAGACCCCAAACATGTTTTCATCAACTTTCTGCTGCTTCTCTAACCAATGCAAGTCCAAAATGGACACTTCTTCAGAAATCCTCTTCAAAATCAGCTGTTTATTTTTCCCCATTGAAACTTCCTGGTTAGGCTTGTTCTCCCTTAATTAGTTAGGCAATAAAGTTAGGTTTTAGTTTCACATACCAAGTATGATTTTTTCCTCTGACAGTTTCAAAAGCCATATGGATATTGTGTACCTGGAAAGGTAGAAAGGAGATGAATTGGCCTTTTTGTTTGCCATCTTGGACCAAGGAATAGACCATTGATGTATGCATGGTTGTTGAGCAAACTTAGACTCTCAAAAACCTTTAAATAACCTTGTCGGAAAGTTTTGGGAGATAATTGTCCATGAGTCTGTTACATTTCTGCATTGCTTCATGAGAAGAGGATCTGATGGCTTTTTGTTCTGCTTTGAAAGAGTTTTGTGGTGTGAACAGTATGGAGTATAGACAGAGTATTTTCTCTCGGAGCAAAAAACAGGATTGTTTGATGGATTAGAGGCAAAGAAACTATGTTTAGAAGACAGATGCTGGGGATTTAGCTCAGGGGCATAAGCGCCTGCCTGGCAAGCATAAGGTCATGTGTTCAATCCTTGGTACCAGAAAATAAGCAAAACAAAACAAAACAAAGTAAACAAACAAAATAGAAGACAGAAGACTAGGAAGAGGCAATGGAGTCTCAGATTAGTGGTGTAACAAGGAGATAATAAGGAAGTATTCAAGCTGGGTATCTTCCATTTCTTGCCTATAGCCTCTGTTATCCACAGCATCAAGAGCCAGAAACCAATCAATTTGATCTTCATCAAAGGATGTTTTTACGCTGTGTGTTCCAGTTAGGTTCAAGAATGTGGTACTCTGAATAGACATCATTAGAGGGATGAATGAGATCACCCTGCTTTCTCTCTGCTGGAAAAGCCTTGCCAGACTTGAACAAATCTTTAGCCTATAAACTTCACTTTGGAGAGGACTTTGAAACAAACTTGTTCTCATCCCGGGAGAGGGGTTGATTGTTTGAAGGGCTCAATAACCATCTAAATATCTTCTAACACTTACTATAAGGAACTGTGTTATTAAATTCTAGACAGGAAAAGTTTGGCTCGTATTTTTCTTTGCATTCTGAATCACAGAATCAAAGAAGGCTTTCAGAAAGTGTATGTTGAATGATTTAAAGGATTCTTTTCAACTGGTAGTATGAGAATGATGCATAGCAATGAGTGAACAGTTAATTGATTTATAGTGTGTGAACAATAGACAAAAAGGTAGAGCCAACAGTACATGCTAACAAGTATATTTTCTGCTATATCTGTTTATATCTTGACTATATCTTCTAGAATCAGTGGAATATTCTAAAATGTAATCAGTTTGAATCAAAATTCTCAATTCTACCTATCCTAGATGACAAATTTTCAGCGTGATTATGGAAATTGTTAACTTTCATAGTTTTTACAGGCATGGTGTGGTTTTGGGAAGGCTGAGGCAGGAGGATTGCAAGTTGGAGGACAGCCTGGGCAATTTAGTGATTTAGCAAGACATCGTTCAAAATAAAAAAATTAAAAGATCTGGGGATGTGGCTTTGTGCAGGAGCCCTGGGTTCAATTCTAAGTATAAAACAAAAACAAAAACAACCAAAAAAAAAAAAAAAAACCAAGCCAAAACAAAACAAAAGAGTATTTTTGGTGGTTCATTCATTATAATTGTTTCACATGATTGAATTACATAAATTTAAAAACTTGCATAACCTGTATAAATCTTAACAAGTGGTATCTGTACGTAACAGTATTTAAGTTTTAGTGAAGTATTCTTTTCTCGACTAGCATATCCAGTGTTCTAGCATGTCTGCTGAGAGCTTTGCAGTCTGTCATGCGTACAGGGTTTTTGTGGCTAAGCCTGCCAGATATGGACGAATTGCCTTCTCTTCCTGTGAGCTTCCATTTAGCAGGCTTTGGGATTCCTCCAGTTAAAGACTAACACAATGGTGCTCATGTGAATGTGAAAGGAAAAAGTGTATGCAGCTATGCAAACTTATTAAAAGTTTTAGAAAAATAGTGTTTTCTTTGAGTGTCTCATGTTAAAAAGAGATTTATAGATCATTAGAAATACATGAGTAACACAATTGTAGATTAAAAACTCTAGTGGAAAAGCATTTCTTTCTGAGATCCTTTTGGATATAAAGTCAGAAAGTGTAACGTCAGGGTTAGATCTATATTTGGGTTATTTGAACTAAATCCATTTACAGGCAGGATTAATTCACATCAAGAAAACCGAGTGGTATTGTTAGAAAATGTCAGGAAGGAACTGTTTCTATGAAGGGATAGGTTCCTGCTGACCCAGAGCCAGTCAGCTTTATGACAGTATGCCACCAAGGTCAAGGCCATATTTGAGATCAACAAACAAGTTATTAGGGTCTTTTTGTTCAAAGGCCCAGGTTTTACCCCCAACTCAAAGTAGTAAACTTGCAAATAAAGAGTCTGGATAAAGAGATCAAGTATTTCAGCTAACATGTTCTCTCAAGCCCAAGCACAGCACAACAAATAGCAAATAAAACTCCAAATCAAAACCCAAACTAATGCTGGGTGTAGTGGCATACACCTATAATCCCAGCACTCCAGAGGCTGAGGCAGGAGGATTGCTGTGAATTCGAGGCCAGTCTAGGCTAAAAAGTGAGTTCAAGTTCAGCCTGAACTACATAGTGAAACCCTGTCTCAAAAGGACAAAAAACAAAACAAAACAAAAAGCCCAAACTAAGCCAAACCCCATCTTATCTCTAAAAAAAAAAGAAAGAAAGAAATAAAAGTAAACGTTTACTGATGATAGGCCAGAATCTTGAGTTTATAAAATAGTATATTGAAAAAAATCACATTTTTGCTTCAAAGACCCTGGTTTAAGGTTTTCATAAAAAAAAAAAAAACCAACAACTTTGATTTGAATTAGCAAGTCTGTAGGTGAAGAAACGTTATGGTGTATCAGGGACCTAGAGTTTTGAGATACATGTATCAAATTAGCTGTGTCATTTTTGGCATGACCTTCCCTCCAGATTTTTATCTTGAGAAAATTTAATTAGATGAGCAGAAAATTCTTTTCTGGTCCTAATATTGTTTAAGGATTTCGGAGGAAGGACAAGTATATTTGAAAACAAAATTTCAGGGTGACAACTGATACTAAATTGGGATATTTTCTAGAACTGAAAGGTGTGGAGAACTTTAACTATTCATCACTGTTGGTTCAACCATTTCAGTTAATTTCTGGTCAGGGAGGTGGAACAGACCTGAAATTGGTCTTTAAGAAATCATGGACTATTTCCTTCTAAATGTTCCTTATATAATGACCACTGGATAAAGTTTTCCTCACACTCAGATTTAAGCAAATAATTCTCTTCACAAACAAATATGCTTTCTTCTCTTAGACAATGAAAGTTATGTGAAATGTCAAAATTGTCCTCTTACTTTGGCTACTGGGAAACTCAACTGTAAGTTCATCTTCTTTTTCTCATTTTTTTAAATTTTTAAAACCAAACAAAATAAAATAGAATATAAAGCCAACCAAAACACAACAGTGAAAATGATATAGGACATCAAGACAATAGGAAATCAAAAATGGCTATAATAATTCCTCTTGTTATCTTCAAAATAGCTGCCCATACCATCAGACCTAATAAAATCAAATAAAACAGAACTGAATACAACCAATCAGATCAAAACAGTGAAAGTGATACAGAATTTCAAAACAAGATAATAGGAAATCAACAATGGCTACCATAATATATCTTGTTGTCTTCTAAATAGCTGCCCATACCATCAGATATAATAAAATCAAACCAAACAAAGCAGAATAAAACCAAGCAAAGAAAAACAATAAAGTGATACAGGACTTTAAAACAAAATAATAGGGAATTAACAATTTTTTAGATATTTCCTCCCCTTTCACTTTCATTATGTCTATTGTACAGTTTGAATCCCAGTAACTCCTTCAGTTTCTTATACTAGGGAAATAAGATGATGTTCACCTATGTGAGTCTAAACCATTTCACCCAAGAGCATGATCATAAGTTGCATCTATTTACGTAAAAGAGCCAAGTGATTATCCTTCTTTATAGCAGAATAGCTTTCCATTGTATATACATGTCATATCTTTCTTATCCATTTTTCAGTTGATGGGCAAGCTATCCATGCTTTTTTCTGGTTCCCTGCTGCAAAGAGCACTGTTTTCTCTCCTTTGACTTTCAATCTATGAGTTTCCTTTTGAATTAATGCAGTTCTTGTATACCATATATTGATGGATTTTGTTTCTTCATCCACTCTGCCTGTGTTTCTTTTTATTGGTGAATTGAGGCCATTTACATTAATGGTTATGGCTAACATGCACTGGTTTGTCTCTGCCATGCTTTTTTCCTGCCGTTGGCTCCCTATTTTAACCCTTCATTCAATTGTTTGCCCCACTCAGTGATGCCACTCTGCTGCTGTTCCCGGGACTGTGGTTATTTTTATCTCTCTCTAGGATATCCTTCAGTACTCTTTGTAGGGTTGGTTGGGTGGATCATGAATTCCTTCAGTTGTTCTTTGCCATGGAAGTAGCTTATTTCTCCATCACTTTTGAAAGATAGTTTTTCAGGGTACATCAATCTGGGTTGGAAGTTGTTTTCTTTCAGCACTTGAAATACTTCACTCCAAGCTTTTCTTAACTTGATGGTTTGTGTTGAGACATCTGCTGTAATTCTGATGAGTTTTCCTTTATAGGTGATCATTTCTTTTCTCTAACAGCTTTTAATATTCTGTTCTTTGTTGAATTTTTGGGATCTTGATTATTATATGTCTGGGTGTAGATTTATTTTGGTTATGGCTAGTTGGAGTTCTATTATGTCTCACTTATCTGTATGCCAGATCCTTTTCCTATGCTTGGGAAGTTTTCAGCTATTACTTCTGTAAATAGTCTATGTCATTATGTCATTTGACTCATACTTTTTCGCTGACATCTATCACTCTTAAATTATTTTTCTTTGCATTGTCTTGCAGCCATTGAATTGTTCTTTCCTGGTTCCTTGTTATTTTTAAGAGATCTTTCTTTTTGTGATCTCTAGCTGCCATCCTGTCTTCAAGGTCTGAAAGTCTATCTTCAGTTTCTTTCAAGCAGTTTTGCCAGCTTTTAATGGAGTTTTTAATTTCCTGGATATCTCTTTGAGTCTGTTTCATGCATTTCAATTCTTCTCTATATCGTTCATTCAAGGTTTCCCTCATTCTGTGCTCCTCTTTTTTTCTATGTCTTCTTTAAATATGCTCAGCAACCCTTTTATTATGTTTATCATGTCTTCATTTCTTCTTTTGCCTGAGATATTACTTCTGATCTGATTTCTTTTACAGCCTCATGAAGTAATTTCTTTACTTCAGTTGCCATCATCCCAGAAATTTTAGGTGTGCCACATCTGCTTTCTTCCATGTCCGTGTATCCTGAACTTGTTCTTTTGGGCTGGAGGCAAGAAATTGCCTTTTGCTCCTTCATCTCTACATTTCCTGAATTCCTCCAGACAAGAAGGTTGTGGGGTCCCAGGTACTTCCCACATTGGCTACCCTCCACAGTGTAAGGGGATGGTGTAGGCACCTGGGTTTCTCCTAACCCAGGTTCCCTGGGAGGCAGTAGGGTGCAGGGTGGGCTTCTTTAGGTACTCTGGGCTTCTGCAAGGTGTGGCTGGGTGGTTCTGCTGGTTTGCCTGGCTACCCACAGGAGAGTCCTGATGGCAGCAAGCATGCATGCAGGGGCTGGGCTGACTGCTTTACCCCATCTGTGCTGGTGACCCGTGGGAGACTGCCAATGACAGCTGGCTAAGTTCAGCTTTTTAAAATTTTTTTTTTATTTTAAAGAGAATAGCACAAAACAAAACAAAACAGAACAAAACAAAGCAAAAGAAAACAGAATAGAGTCAAACACAATACAGCATTTCAAAACAGAACACAGAAAGCTACACAGGTCTTCAAAACATAACAACAAGAGATTAACTATGGTTACCCTA
>RJWT010056227.1:0-10147 GCA_004365215.1 Cuniculus paca
AATTCCAGGTAGATAAGACAATGGAAGTTAGTCAGACCTACATTTTCCAGTATTCCTCCCAAAATGCAATAATAGGACAAGAAACAAAAAAAATATGCACCACATCATTCACAAAAGTGCAGAAAGTGCAAACTTAAAAATAACTAAAATAAGAGATGGAAAAAAAAAGAGAAATCATTGTATTTCAATGTAGCATATCTCTTCCCCGCCCTGCTTCAAAAGTTTATGGTAAAAAAATAAGCCATGCAGAGGAGGAGGGGAGAAGGGGAGAGAGTGGAGGGAGGAGAAGAAAGAAGAGAGGAGGAGTGGAGGAGGTGAAATGGGGAGAACAAAAGTATTAGGAAGACAGGAGAGGACCTAGCATGGGCCCAAAGTTCATATGAAGTGATGCTATTAGAGTGTCTGACAGTAACAGTGAGGACACTTCTTGTAAAGGGGTGCTGGGAAAATTCCAGCATGATTTACACAGAGGGATCTTCAAATTCATATGTAAAGTGGCAGTATTTAAAACTGAGAAAGACTGACAGGGCATGAAGAGGTACCAACTGAAAAGTAATAGAATAAAACTAGTAATTAAAACTCTAATCCCAGGTATCTTTGAAAGTATGAATGAAACCTCGATATAAAAATGGAAAAGATAAACAGGAGAAAATGAATTCAAATTGATTAGGTTACAGAATTTTCTTAGTAAAACTATTACATTTTTAAAAAAGAGATTAAAAATCCAACTTTCTCAAAAAGATCAAAGAAATTATAAGAATATAATTAGACTGACATTTTTAAAAAGTAACATTCAAATCAAGGTCACAACAGAAGAAGGTTTTCAAAAAGTCAGTAAAAGAAAACATGAACTGAGGATTTATATTGAACTAAGCATCCTTTCAGTAGAAAGGCTACAGAAAAAGTCTAGAGATGCATGAATGTCAGGAATTTTCTGCAAAAGGCCAATCTAGGGAAATCAGCTTGGGCTCCACCTGAACCAGGGACACAAGGGGGAAGGCCTAGTATCCAGAATTTTAATGTATTCAACTGAAATTTAATGCCAAAACAAGAGCAGGCAAGTTCTTCGTGTCCTGCCAAATTACAGCTTTTATTTGTGGGAGGAGAAAGGACAATAAAGAAGAGACTGGAGTGTGCTTATTGATGCTTGTACGAACAATGAGAGATAGTTTACTATTGAACATTGGCAGAGCAAGGAGTGGAAGTCAAGGAGTAAAAACTGAGAGCTGAAGACATTGATAGGCAGAAATATAAAGTAATATTTAGCAAAACTGAAATTCCTACAAAATATGTTGAATGAAAGACAATGTGGTCACAAAAAACCAGAAAATTGCAACATAAAGCATATAATTTTAAAATTTTATGGCAGAATGAGACCAAACATAAAAGACTTACTAATATATATATCAATGGACTTAGGTTGCTTATTAAGAGCAAAATGAATTTCAATTCACTCACAACACAACTCAATTATATGTTGTGCACAAAAGGCTAATCTAAAACGATTACTTACATAGATAAAAGGTTAATGGATCCACAAAAGTACACCAGGGAGATTGAAACACGGAGAAGCAGAGGTAGCGATTCAGTTATCAGAGGTGCTATAAATTGAAGCCAGTGAGCGATAAAGGTGAAAAGGAATGCTTTTCATGCTAACAGTACGATTGAAAAATGTACTAATAAACCACACTACCGAGGATAGAGACACAGATAATCTAAGAAAATTGTTGCTTTCTATTTTTCTAAAACTATACATAATTGTTGTAACCTACTTATTTCCTCCACAGATGTATGGTTTTGAAATTCTGACATTACGCATATTTAAAGATTAAGCAAACTAATGAACATATTTTTGATGGTGACAATAACAATTATTCCTCTTGAAGAATGTAGTGGAATGTAGACGAAGAGGACGACCTGAGGGGCTGGCTTCGTGTGGTAGGGACAGCAGGAAGTCCGTATTCGCTGCCTGTTCCTGTGTCTGTCTTCTGAGGGACGCTGGGAGCAACGACACCCGGGGAAAAGTGTGCGCCTGTCTCCTTGACGCTGGTTCCTAAATCCACGCCCACATAGAAGGAGCAATGTTCCCTAATGAATGAAATATCCGGGGAGGCAAAACAGCCGGCTGGAGGCACGCCATGCTTACCTGTTCCACAAAAAACGAGCAGAGCGGCAGCTGCGCAGTTGCCTACTGAGGTGAGTGGGCCAGGAGAACTGGGAAATCCAGCCCCAGAGAAACGGAAACCTCATAAAGTGCAGGACCTCGGACAGCGGCACGGAGTGCGCGGTAAACTCCCCTGACGGTGCCGCCCTGGCTCCACAGCCCACAACGGGCAGTTTCCACTCTGCAGGGGTACATGGTGGAGAGAACCCCAAAAGACTCCGCCACACAGGTGCTGACAGCGTTGTCCACGGGAAGGTCTCAAAGCCCTCGCAGGCACGTGGCCTACACAGAAAAGAGGATTTAAATCTGCACTGCACCTCTGCAGCCCCCCAAGGCGCTGGGACCAGCAGCCCTCTTGAGGTGGGACCTACTGTCTCAATTTAGACCGCTTGCAGGTCCAAATCTCTTGCATACTCCCCTCTCCGCAAACACCAAGGTATTCTCCTACACTTGGTCAGTGAATACTGCGCTGTGATTTTGACGCGGCTTAGTGGATAGACAAATGAGAAAGAGAAAAGAATCAGTCATTATCAGTGCAATAAGCCCTCACTACAAAGAGTAGGAAATAATAAAAGAATATTTAAAGCAACTAGAAGAAAATCATCATGATAAACATAAACTCATGCCTTTCATTAATGAATTTTTATGTAAATGGTCTTAATTCTTCACTTAAAAATGTAGACCAAGTGGATTAAAAAACAAGACCCAATGAGGAACTCACATCACTAGGAAGGACATACATAGTCTAGAAGAGAAATGGTGGGAAAATACTGCAAGCAAATGAAACCTGTAAACAATACATACAACTGACAAGGTAGACTTTAAGTCAAAATGGTAAGAAAAGTCTAAAAAAAGGTCACTATTAAAATCAGAAGATCAATTGATTAAGAAGATCTGACAATTATGAACCTATTTACACATAGCAATGGAGGATTCAGTTTTGCAAAGTAAACACTATTAGATCTAAATGCAGAAACAGATCCAGTAGGATAATAGTTGGATATTTCCTTACTCTTATTGCTAGATAGAACATCCAGATAAAGGGTATCAAAGAAACATCAGAATCAAACTACACTATGAATTTGATGGCCTTAATAAACATTTATAAAATATCACATCTAATAGCTGCAAAAAATATGCATTCTTTTCATCAGCACATGGAATTTTCTCTACAACATATAATTTGAACAAAAAAAATTCACAAATTTAAAAAAATGGAAATCTTATCCTGTATCTTTTCTAATCAAAATGCAATAAAATTAAAAATAAACACAGAAAAGCTTTAGAAATTATTAATGATACATTGGGAAAAAGCAACACACTTTTGAACCAACAATGTATCATTGAAGAAATCAGAACAGAAATTTAAAAATTTCTTGAAATAGACTGAATTGAAAATACACTGAAACCTTTTAGAAAACCCAAAAAGCCCATAAAGAAGAAAACTTATAACAATGAAAACTTGTAATATTTGAAAAAATAGAAGAATTTAAAGTAAACAACCTAATGATGCACCTCAGGGTTTTCAAAAAGCAAGAAGAAGTATGTACAAAATTAGTAGAAAGAAAAATAGAGATCAAAGCAGAAGTATATGAAAGAGTTTAAAAAGAATAATGCACAAGACCAATGCAACAAAGAATTAGTTCTTTGAGAAGATAAGCAAAACTGAAAAAAATTTAGCTATACTAACCAAAAACAGTTTTTAATGTGAGAGAGAGCCAGAGAGAGAGCAAGAGTGAGAGCAAGAGAGAGAGAGGAAGAAGGAAGAGGAGGAGGAGGAGGAGGAGGAGGAGGAAAACAAGGATGAGGAGGAAGAGAAATAAAACCAAATAAATAAAGGGGAAGACAGACATAACAACTGATACTACAGAAATTCAAAGGACCAATAGAGATTATTTTCAAAAACTAATAACCAACAATTTTAATATTAACAGATTGAAAACTCTAGAAGAAATAGAAACATTTCTGGACACATATAACTTACCAAAATTGAACTGAAAGGAATAAAAACCTGAAGATACCAATAATAAGGAAGAAGATTGAATCAGTGATGAAATATCACCCAACAAAGGAAGTCCCAGGACTGCGTGGCTTCACTGTGAGTTACACCAAACTTTTGAAGAATTTAAAACAATGCTTCTCATACTACTCCATAGAACTGAAAGCAAGGAGACCTTCCAAAGTCATTCTACAAGGCTGGCTTTTCTCTGTTAGCCAAATTTGAAAGGGACAAACTCAAAAAGAAAATCATACACTAATATTTCTCATGAACATAGATGCAAAAATGGCCAACAAAATATTTGCATATCAAATTTAGTAGTAAATCAAAATATCATATACCATGATCAAATTGGTTTCATTTCAGGCATACAAGGATGGTTCAATATATACAAATCAATGATTGTAACATATTGCACAAATAGAATGAAGGATAAAAATCACCTTATTGTATCAATACATATAGAAAAGGAATTTCATACAACGTAGCACACTTTTCTCATTAAGAATAAACCTGAACATGGAGCATGATTGGACTTGAACATAGTCTGTACATGACAAAGATACAGCCCAGACCATTGGGAATGTGGAGAAACTGAAATCATTTCTGCTAAGATCAGGAACGAGCCAGGGGTGTCCTCTGGTCTCTGTCATGCAGCGCACTACTGGGACATTAGCTCCAGAAATTAGGAAGAAAAAGGAAATAAAAGGCTTACAAATAGGGAAGGACAAAGTCAAATTATTCCTGTTTGAAGCAAATATTATTCTATACGCAGAAAAGCCTAGAACAGTGCTCTCCCTAAAGACTACGAAAACCAATAAATAAAATCAGGAAAGTAGGCAGATAGAAAACTAAGGTTCAAAAATCAGTGGCATATATAATGTCCACCAAAAATGTATACACACACTTCAGGAAAAGAAAAACTTGTATAAATATTTAAATATTAAATTTATTGATACACCATGAGTTTAATGCAAGTTACCTTTGGCCTTTACAATTACAGGAGGTGCTCAGAGTGCTGACCATCCCCTTCCAGACTTTTATTGCTTTTCTTTTCCTGAAGAGTCGTATACATTTTGGTGATATATATATATATATATATATATATATATATTGCATTGATGGTGACTGTTCACTCTTCTATCCTCTCCCAAACTCCCCAGACAGCTGTCTCAAGTTCGAGTAATTCCTTTCCTGCTTTCAGGTCAACTGTTTTGCCAGCGGTCTGCATATGAGAGAGAAGATGCCCTTCTTCAATATCTTTCTGTGTTTCACTAACTTAGAATAAAAAAAGACATCTTCCAGTTGGATACATTTTTCTTTAATTGACAAAATTTTTAGCTTTTTCTTTTTTTACTTTGGTACTGAAGAGTGAATTCAAGGTCTCCACACCAGGTTACACCTCACCCTGCAGTCCTGAGACCGAGTCTAGAACACGCAGGTTGAGAGCACACTTGTGATCCTCCTGCCTTGCTGAGTCCAGGAGTCACAGGATGTGTCCCCGTGCAGGCCGTCTTCTCCGGGCTGAATACTACTGTGTGTGTGTGTGTGTGTGTGTGTGTGCAGGCGCACACACGTCTGCCATGTTTTCCTTACACATTTGTCTTTTGGTGAGCACCTTCGATGGTCCTGCAGCATGGTGATTATGAACAACACCACAGTGGACATGAGTATTCACGCGTCTCGTATGCTGACTTTAGGAGTAGAAAAACTGGATTAATATTACTTCGATTGTTTTAATTTTTTGAGGGATTTCCACAGTGGCTGTACAGATTTACATCATCATCAATGCCACACTGGGGCTGCTTTCTTCCCATGTCCTTACCAGGATTTCATATCTTTTGTATTTAGGTGAAGTCATTCTGTCTGGTTAAGATAGGAAGTCACCATGGTGTTGATTTGCGTTTTCATGGTGACTAATGATGTTGACCATTTTTCACCTGTTTATCAGCTATTTGCATTTATTTTTTTTGAAAAATATATATTCAGATCATTTGTCCATATGTTTAAATGGAATGTTTGCTTAGTTGCTGTTTTGCTTTGAGTTCTTTGTGTTTTCTGGATGTAACCCTCTGTCTGATGATTCACTCACAGGGAGGTGTTTCCCCCGTTCTGTAAGCTGCCGGTTTTCTGCATGTTCTTTCCTCGGCTGGGCACGGGCATTTCAGTTTGTTGTAATCCCATGCGCCATTTCCTGCTTTTGGCTCCTGTGAGTTTGGAGTTCTGTCCGGAAGACCAATGTCTGCACTGGTATTTGAAGAGCTTCCCCAAGAGTTTCAAATTTTGTATTAAGGTCCTGATCCACTTAGAGTTGATTTCTGTACAGAGTGAGAACCTGATCCACTTAGAGTTGATTTCTGTACAGAGTGAGAAATAGGAGAAAAGTGTCCGTCGCCTTCAGTCTTCTTTGCGTGGGTATCCATTGTTCTAAGCATCATTTGTTAGAGTCGATTCTTTCTCAAATATATGCTTCTGTTCTTTGTTGAGAATTAGTTGGAAGCAAATTGCATGGGTTCAGTCTGGGTTCCCTCCCCTGCTCTGTTGGCCTCTGTGTCTGTCATATGCTGCTACCTCATTGCTTCAGCTACACTGGCTCTGTAGTATGTGGCAAAACCAGGTATTGAGAAGCCTCCAGCACCACAGTGATTATGAGCACCACCACTGTGGTGCTGCTCATAATCAATACGAATGTAATGTTTGCTTAGGATTCCTGTGGCTATTACGGGCTACTCTATGTAAATTTTAGGCATGTTTTCCTAGTTCTGTGAAGAATAAAATTGGTACTTTGATGTGGACTGCATAGAATCTGTAGATGATTTCAGGTAGTATTTTAACAATACTGATTCTTGAAATTGATAAATATGGGTGGTTTATCTACGTCTCAGTGTTTTCTTCAATTTTGTTCTTCAGTGTTTTGCAATTTTCATTGTAGAGTTCTCTTAGTTCAGTTTATTCGTTATTTTATTTCATGTGTGCTATGTAGGAAAATAACATTTCCTTCAATATTTCAAAAATGTGCATCTTGTAAATTAACTATCGTGTGCGTCTTAGTACCCTTTGGAAAAGTATGCTGCTTTTATGGGTGGAACCCGTTGTTTCCATTCTGCTTTATCCTGAGCCCAAATGTGTACAAGTATTATAACTTATTTCAAATCATGGTATTTTTTCTTGGTAAAATCAAGTGAAATGTAAAACAAGCAAGGGAGGGTTATGACTCCTCCAACCAGATCCAGCTTTGACACAAAAAGATTGCAACTATTGATTAATCATAAAGAATATCTGTGAATTCACAAACTTTCTAAACAAATTGCACTGTGCACGCTTTTGAAATTGCCCCATTGTGCTGGTCTGCTGTGGTCTTGCCAGCAGGTTCTTCACATGGTGAGTCCCTGTGTATGCTTCAGGACTCCATTTGGATCTCTGTGAAGCCTGCAGTCTGGTTGAGTGCTGGCTGAGTCTCTGCTCCTGCAGCTCCTCACACTGAGCATGGCTGGGCTGTTAGATGTAGGATACACATGCCCTCCACCCAGCTGCTCCACCCAGCATAAGGGAGATGCGAATGAGAAATGGTCTGGCCAAGTTGCAGTGAGCATGTAACATTATTCATCAAACATCTCTCAGTTCCTAGTGTATTTCAGATGTTGATCAAAAATCAGTGAGAAAATACATACAGTCCTTGCTCTACTTGCAAAATCGGTCAAAAGTTAAAATAGAAATGCTACTAAAATTATGGATGTGAGGACAGTAGAGTGTTAATAGGCACACAACAAAGACCCTAGGATTCCAAGATTACCCAGCACAAAACGAGGTTGTTAAAGTGAGGTGTAATCCCAGTATGTGAGAGACTGAGGCAGGAGGATCACTGTGAGGTTGAGACCAGTCTGCAGTACATAGTGAGTTCAAGGCCAGCCTGCAGTACATAGTGAGACCCTGTTTCAAAACACCAAAAATAAATTTAAAAAATATAAAGTGAGGTGTTTAATATTTGCATTAAAATTATAGGAAAAAATGTACATATGACCAATCTTGTTAAGTGTATTTTACTTTGAACAACGAGGTCATCTCCCACTTCTTACTTTCAGGTTTATAATTGTCTTTGTGTTTATGTATAAGGCCAAGAGATTCAAGACTTAAAATTTTCAAATTCTAATAATTAAATTTATTAAAATGAAATCCATGGAACTGATTATTTTCATCTGGATACCATGATCAAATAATTTTTTACTTTTTTTGAGACAGTGAAGCTATGGATGAATACTTTCATCTCCCTTACTCATTGGAAAAGATAGAAAACTTGCACACACACGCACTTCAGCCTTTACCGTAACACTGGTACTGACTAGTTTAGAAAGAGAATTCTACTCCATGTATGCAAAGATTCTTCTTTGAGAAGAATGCAAAGAAATGACATAGAAAATAATTTTTGATATATCAGTTCTGAACCCTCAAGGTTAGGGCTATTGCATGACAGCTCTATGCTAAAAATTTTAAATTTGTCTGCAAAATCTCCTTAACAAAACTAATACAAAAAGCAAAAGTTTCAGCCTTTAACATCAAAGAAAAATACTTACATGGGCATATGTTGAATTCCATACCTATATCAGGGCTAAAGAGAGTATTCAGTAGTAACTTCACATTAATATAAAACAGCACAAACAAAAATACCAAGATAGTACTAGAAAAAGTTAAAACTCATACTTTCTTTTAAAATTATTTATTTTAAATATATAAAACTCCCACTGAAATCATTGTCTGCATCAATTTTCCTTTCAGTCTCCAAGTACACAAAACAAAGATGAAACTATCAAAGACAGTCCAAATTTAAGCCAGGTAATGGTAACTGTTCGATTTTCTTCCACAAATGTGCAGTTGCATTCTCGAAGTACACTTTTGGTTGAAATCGACGTTTGTACACAGGCTTGTCTATGTAGTGTGCAAGTCCTCTGCAAAATGAAACTGCAGACTCTGCTGAAAACGCACGGTTAGAGCCACCTAGTGCGAGACTGAGCCACCGTGCACAGTGAGCTGCAACGGTGCCCAGCACAAGGCCACCTGGAGAGCTAGCTGCACACGTCTTCCCGCCTTGGGTCCTCACTCTGAAACTGCTTCTCATTTCTCCTTTTTCCACTTCAGTACTGCACTTGAGCTGCTCAGAAAGTGCATGAATGTTTACAAAGAAAACTAGACACTCATAACTTTTGATATGGAAAACAAATTTTCTGATAGACTCGGGTGAGTTCTCAGTGGGGAATCCTCTTCAAGAGTATGACCCTCTGTTGATTCACTGTACATACTGTGTGAAATCAAGCTAACAGTCTTTGCTAGTGAACTGAAATCGATTGCTCTGCTATGAATTCATTTAGATGAAATCATCTGGCACATGTAGCAGTGCCTATTGATTCTCTTTAAGAAATTCTTTGTGTCAGATATCATTATACCCTGAGCTAAATTTTGCTAAGTGCCCATTGAGAAAATGAGACCATTACATGAAATAAGCAAGTGAATGCTACCTATGATATTAATGTGGAAATTAACTCAAATAAAGGCAGAGCATAAGTTGTTAAATTTCACTAATGGAAATTCTATGTGCTTTATTTTTAAATTATAACAATAACATAGGAAAGCATTAAATAGTGGTTAAAATAGTTTAGTGACTTATCTCAAATAAATATCCTCTGAATTAATATTTGCAAATAAACTCAATTAATACTTGCAAAAGATAAACATAGTGGTATCGATTTTACAGTTTTCATATTTAAAATGTAGCAGTGTACAGAATACAAAGTAAAGTAATAGTCAGTGAATAAATCATAATTAGAAGCAATAATTCCACTGCAATCTGTAACAAATCCCAGAATTTTCTGATTGTTACCTCCACATCACTAAATAACATTCTGCGTGATTTTTGTTCTTACTTTTGTTATGTTTTTACTTATTGTGATTAAAAGTTATCTTTTGACTTACTGCTGATATGGCTAAGACCT
>RJWT010056228.1:0-10057 GCA_004365215.1 Cuniculus paca
CCACTGCGGGACCACCCTGCGCAGGCGGTCGAAGGCCGTGTTGAGCCCCTGCATGCGACGGCGCTCGCGCGCGTTGGCCGCCAAGCGCCTGCGCGCAGCACTCTCCATCCGCCCGGTCCCGGCGCACGCGCCTGCGCACTGGGCACCGGCCGCGCACGCCACCGTGGCGCGCGCTCCCGCGGGCCCGCAGGGCTTGCAGGACTTCATGCCAGGCCTGGAGCCGCGAGGGGCGGAGCGCGGGCGGACTCGCGGGTACGGCTCTCAGCGAGCGGTCGCGAGCCGAGCGACTCACGTGCGGACGGTCTACAGTGCGGAATGCGGGGCGGCCTGCTGTCCTGCCAGATAACCGCGCTGTGTCGCTTCCCTTGCGCAAATGGAGGGGCTGGACGCGCTCAGGAAAAAGTCATTTTCCCAGCGTGAAGCTGTGAGGACAGAAGGAAGCCTTCTGGCGGCAGCAGCGTTCGGCGCGGCTGGTTCGCGGCCCTTCGCGGTCCTTTGGGAAAGCCCGAGCCCGCCTGCCGGGGAGACGAGGTCGTTCCCGCAGCTCGGCTCGCGAAGGAGCGCAGGAGCTGCCCGAGAGCAGAGCGCGGGCTGCATCTTGGAGGGAGGAGAATTTATAGTCGAGGGCCAAGGAGGGAACAGGTGGTGGCAGGTGGGCGGGCGTCCCTCGGCTTCCCTCTCGGCACCTTCCCGCCCTGGGAACCCAGGGGGAGGGGGCGGCGCGCAGCGCAGCCCGACGTTACCGCCCGGTCCGGGGGAGTCCTCAGCCCCGTCCCCCGCTAACCGCGCGCCATCTGGAGGGACCGGCTGTCCCCGAGGAGCGGCCGGGCGGGGGCGGAGAGAGCTTGGCGCATCCTTCCCGGATCAGCGGGCGGCTTACGTGGCAGAAACTTAGCGGAGGCTTTACAGTCACTGGAAGTGATTTGTGCGAAGACGTTGATTTGGACATGATCCGATATATCAGAAGTCTACTGTACGATGTAGCTTTGTTGAGAAGCGTGGCAATTTTGTATAACGATTTTGTATTATGTTGAGATTTTTGTTTTCTCTGTTAAGTAAATTGGGAAAAATCAGCGAGTTCTAATATTATTGCAGATTTGGAATTTTACTGTGCAAATAATTTGTTTTCTATGAAATAATTTATAATGGGGCTGGGGATTTAGCTCAGTGGCTCAAGCACTTGCCTGGGAAGTGCGAGGTCGTGAGTTCGATCCCTGATACCAAAAAAAAAATAATAATTATATCAAAAGATTTTTATGTGCATTTAAAACTTTATTCCAGCTATGTGTTTGGATTGCATGAGTTCAGATGCCTAGGGAAATTAATTCGGTATCGTCTATACTTCATTTCCCCTTTCATTAAATGGCTCTGGATTATACACAGAGATGACAAACTAACTAATCACTTACTTGATATTTAAATCTAATAAAACTAATCATGGGCCGGGGATTTAGCTCAGTGGCATAGCACCTGCCTGGCAAGCGCCAGGTCATGAGTTTGATCCCCAGCACCAAAACAAACAAAAAAATACTAATCATGATGCACAAATTACAAACATCTGAGTAATTCATGAAGCTTTAAAAAATAATTCCTAACGGAGTATTTTTGCTCATCTCATGAGAGTATGAAACTATTTCACACAACTTCAGTGTTTCAGTTGTGTCACCTGTCCTCAGGACAGTAACCAAGTATGATTTCCTCTAATTACAACAACTATATGCTTTATACAGAGAAACCGTTATCTTCATTCATTTCATCTCTTGCTCTGAAAGGGAATCAAGAGCAAAAAAACAAGCCCCAAATAAGTTCGATTCAGATTCATTTGAGGGCATTTCAGGAAGACCAAGTAACACTTTCTCCTTTGAAATATGGATATGTCAGCATTACAGTATTCTCCGATATTTTAATTAAATTATCAACAAGCCTTCACAAATCAAGAGTCTCTTAACAGTGACTTGTTTCCCCTGCCGTTGCCCCAGACTGTAACCCCATTGTGACTGCCCTGACTCCGAGTCCTGTCTTCCCATAAATAGTTGATTAATCCCCAGCTGAAGCAATGACAATGAAATGAAGTTGAATAACACAAAGACAATAGAATGCAATTGAACATTAATGATCTTCGGCATGACAGATGTTGAACACAGACTTTTGTAAGGAGCCACTCAGTTCTTTTACTCTGAGTCCTAACAGCCTTGGCTGGGAACAGCAGTCCTGTGATGGGAAAGACTAATTTAGTCATCAAAATGCTAATTGGGGGGGGGGGGTCTGCAGAGTGAATGCTATTGTTTCTCGAGTTCATTTATCTATCTCATCCCTCTCCCCTGAAGAGTTCCCTCTGTGCTGCTCCATAGAATGTTTTCCTGCACAGCAGCCTGTGTGCTCACGCTGGTCACTCTTGTCCGGTGTCAGTGGGGATGTATGCTTCTGCAAGCCTCACAGGGTGAGGTTATAGCCCACGCACACAGCTGTGTTAGAAAATAAACCAGGAGATAGCCATGACATGAACCTGATCGAAGGACAAAGAGGACGCGGAGTAAGACATTGCGCAGAGACGTAGCCGGACATGAGTGCTACAAAGATGCTTCTGGGGAGAAGAGGCGTCCAGTGTCAGAGAAGCTTGAGAAGCACAGGTGCCACCTCCCACTTGGAGAGTCAGGAAGCAAAAACCGCACAGGAAAGCTTCTGAGAAGGTGTGGAGTCTGGCACAATGCCTAAAAAGTAGTAAGTACTCAATAAATAACCCGGAAGAATGACTGCAACAATAGAAGCTGATCCAAATGAGCTTAGTGAATAACCCACACTAATGAGTTGCATCCTCCCACCTACAGAGAACACTAGCTAGCTCCACACTCTGAACACAGCATGGCTTCTATGTTGTCCAAAGATTCCATAACTATTTGGGACAGAAGAACATAAAGGTCAGGCTAATTTCCATATTGAAGTTATGATCCCCACAGTTGAATTCGCAGTTACTGTTGTTAAGGTTAGTAGGAGATCGCTGATTTGAACTAGGCGCCGGTACCGGGACTCAACAGACCTACCCAATATGGAGTCACTCATGCTAACTGATTGATTAACTTACAAGCATGCTCACCTAGGAGGTGGCCAACTCAGTTATCTACAGCTCCTGAGCTTTAGCCAATCCTAGGCAAACCACTGAGTCAAACAAGGCAAGCGCTAGAATGAACTAAGCCTTGTGCCTCACTTCTGCTTTCTGTCCGTAAATACCGCCTGATCTTAATGCTGGCCAAAGTTCTTTGAACCTATTAGGGTTTGGAAGGCTGCCTGATTTTGGAATTATGAATAAAACCAAGTTAAGATATTTAAGCTGTTGCCGTTTTTGTCTTTTGACAGTGTTATTTGGTGACTGGCCAGAAATCAAAACTGGCAGGTGAAAATACAGAGATGACAGAGGGTAAGGCAAGAGAGAAGGAGTAGAGATATACTACCTTAAAGGTAAAAATGATCAGCGCTGGGATTTGTTACAAGTGTGGAGTAGGTTCCTGAGTAAACATTCTTTTATTATGTATTCCACCATATGTGGTGGATTGACAACTGGGGGTCAACTTGTAACAGCCAGCTGAACTGAATCACCATGGCGCTGGGTGTGGAGGACCCACCTGAAGATTGCTACTGGCAACATAAAAAGGAGAACTAGAGAGGAAGTAGTGTTGTTGGTTCTTCTGTTGCTGTTGGTTCTTCTGGAGAGGAGCTTGTAGAGTTTCTGTCCTGATATAAACTTGGCTGTTATCATCAGAAGAGCTTGGGTCCTTGTTGTCCCTGAGAATGGCTGCGGTTCACTTTGGGGGAGCTCTGGTGCTTACTTTGAGCATCGCTTCCTGGCTCCGGAGGGGAAGATGTGTGCTGTTCAGTCTCCAGGAGAAGTTTGTCACACTGGCTTCCTGATAGGAACTCAGCTGTCCTCATCATCAGAAGAGCTCAGGACCTCAGTGTTGCTGAGGATGGCTGCGGTACTTCTGCGGGGAGCTCTGGTCCTTTGAGTGTTGTTTCCTGGCTCCACTGCAGATCCTTCAGCCTGCTGGCACAGACCTTCATCCCACTAGCACAGACTTCCTAGCTTCCACTGCTGACCTTTGGGCCTTCCTAGAGCCAATTCATGAAACAGACTTGCGTGAGACATTGTCATGGGCTGTAGGTCTTCAGCTGGACTCCTGTAGAACACTACCATGGGATCCAGGCCCTCAGCTGGACTCTTTGGGTCTTTAACGTGTGAACAGATTTCCAGCACTTTTTTGTATTCAACTCTTCAGGTGACTATTATAATTCTATAAATTATGTGTCCTGTATTAAATTGTGTTCCTTGTAAACCCTGACTACAACACTGTATTTCACCAGGGCATGGTGGCACACACTTGTAATCTCAACTACTCAGAAGGCTGAGGCACAGGAGAGTAGCAAGTTCAGAGCCAGCCTGGGCAACTCAGCAAGAGCTCATCTCAAAAAAGATTGGGGGTATAGCTCAGTGCTTATCCAGCATGCAGTGAGGCCCTCAGTTCAATCCCCAGTACTGCAGAAAGAAGAGGAAAAATGTCTGTCTGTCTGTCTGTCTTTCTTTCTTTCTTTCTTTTTGTACCAGGAATCGAACTCACAATCTCACTCTTGCCAGGTAGGTGCTTGTGCCACTGAGCTAAACCCCCAGCCCAGTATTTCATTTTTTAAATGGACACTCCCACTACCATTTTCACCATAAAAATAAACACAGAAATCATTCAAAACCTACAAAATTAAAAGGTGAAAATTTTCATTCTGAAATTTGCAGAGGAAAACATAGAAATGAAGACTGGGGCTTCCTTACGGAGGGTGAAGCAGTCAGAAAGCTCTGAATCCCCAAAAGAGAAGCAAACAGCAAAAAAGATTGGTAAAGTTTAGGCCCACTGGGGTCGTATTAATGCCCACAAGTGGAAGGTATTTAAGGCTTTAAATTATGCTACATAGGTTCTCAGATGGGGAATGCCAAAAGGAACATTGTCAAGAGAAAGGATAGAGAAGCCAAGCCTTCTACCTCTGCTCCCTGCTGCTCAAAGGCTGAGGGAAGAGAAAATCCAGTGCAGAGCAGAAACTACAAAGAGAAGACTAATCTTAAAAATGGCAACAGTGTGGGAGCCTGGCCCAGGCCTCAGAAGTGATGGTTCACCAGAAAGCACAGGGAATCCGAAGGGCCCCAGGGACTCTCCAACCCTCAGAGACGTCACACACAGCTTGCCAGCTGTGGTTCTGTACCTAGCAATCGCCTAGAAAGCTGACATGAGCAGGTGGATTTTTCTGGTTTGAATTCTGCATTTATTCTTCTTGCTTGGAGATCTTAGACACCTCTTAGCAACATAGCTAAAAGAACAACAATGACAACAAAGAAATATTGGAGTCAGTATTTTAAGTTTTGTTTTCTTTTGTAGTAGCAAGGATTAAAGGCCTTCACCTTTTTATTTTGAGACAGGGTCTTGCTAAAGCACTAAGTTGTCCAGGTAGGACTCAACTTTCAATTCTCCTGCCTCAGCCTCCCAAAGTACTAGGATTATAAGTGTGCACCACCATGCCAGACATCATTTGGATTTTGATATTGAAACAACTTGAGCTTGAAATATCCAAAACAAAGGCCAAAATTATACTCGGGCAAAGCTTTACTGGGTAGTAAATTTAGTGGTTTCATTATAGTCCGAGGTTCCATTTATAGTTGCAAACACAACCCTATCAGCCCTTGTGCACCACTTTCCCCTTTCTCTTCCTCAGTGGTAGCAGCAATCTTGTCTTAGTCACTTTCTCAGTGCTGGGATAAAATACTCAACACCCACAAGTTAAAGTGGGAAAGGTTTATTTTAGCTCAGTTTTTAAAGGTGTCAGTCCATAGGTGACTGGTTCCAATGTAGGGAGGCATAGCAGAGGGGCATCACAGAGGAGAAACAATCCTTAGGATGGCAGGCAGGAAGCAGTGAGACTTCCTTCTTTCCCTTTTTAGTCTACCCAGGCTACAAGCCTATTGGCTGGTACCACCCATACCCAGGGCAGGTCTTCCCTCTTCAATAAATCCATCATCCACACCCAGAACTATACTAAACTGATCAATGGATTAATCCTGTGTCACACACCCATTATCCAGTCACTCCCAAAAGCCCCACCTATGAGTGCATGAGACTTTGGGGGGAACATATTTTTTTCTTTTTGAGACAGGGTTTCACCATGCAGTTCAGGCTAGATTTAAATCTCATTTTGTAGCCCAGGCTGGCCTTAAACTCACAGTGATCCTCCTGCATCAGCCTCCTGAGTGTTGGGATTACAGGTGTATATCACCACACCAGGCTGGGACATCTAGATATAAAGCATAACACATTTCCTGCTCAGCATTATGGCCATCCTCAGACTCTTCATGTAGCTCAAAGTTGTCAAAAGAATAGGACCAAGAAGTTCATACAGGACCTGTCAGACCTGTGTCAAAAGTAAATGCAATTGGTAGAAATCCAGAAGTACTGACAACAAGATGGGGAAAGATCCAAGGGCCAGATCTTGATGCCCAACGCTGGTTATGGAAACAACAAGGAAAAGTAGTAGAGGCTGCTCAGTGACTTCTCAACTTTCCTGGTCTGTACAAGAGGGTAGAAGTTCTGCTGGTGTGCAACAAATCTCATTGCATTAAGGTTGTTCATGATATTTCCTACAAACCTCAAAGCTACGGTGAAAAGAGCAGCCCAAGCAGTCATCAGAATCACCAATCCCCAAGCCAGGTTGAACAGCCAAGGAATGAATAGGCAGCACTGATGCATATTTTATTTGTGCTTAAATAAAGCCATAAAAATATCCCTCAAAAAGTATACTATTCAAAGGATGCTCTGTTTTTCCAGTGATTTCAGTATCTGCATTAAGTTCTTCCTTCCTGATACTGAGGTATTTGAGAAGACAAGTCGATAATCATGATGTTGCCAACATCATATTAAATGGGGAGAAGCTGAAAGCTTTCCCTCTAAAATCAAAAACAAGACAAGAATGTCCATTATCATCACTCCTGTTCAATAAAGTTCTCAAGACATTAGCTAGAGGGCTGGAATGTAATTCAGTGGCACAGCACCTGCCTGGCAGGCATGAGGTCTTGAGTTCAATCCCTGGTACCAAACAAACAAACACGCAAACAGTAAACAAAGATATTACCTAGAGTAATCAGGCAAAGGAAAGAAATAAAAGGGATATATATACAAGAAGTCAAATTATCATTTGCAGATGATATGATCCTGTACATAGAAGACTGTCTTGGTTACTTTTCTCTGGTTGCTGGGACAAAACACCTGACACCCAAAATGAAGTAAGGAAAGGTTTATTTAGCTTACAGTTTTTGGAGATTTCAGTCCATAATCAGCTGGCTCCAAGGCAAGGGGGCATGGCACTGCGGTAACACTTCAAGGCAGCAGCCAGAGCAAAAAAGGGGGAAAACAAGCATCCTCTCCTCCCTTATATTGTACACAGGCCACCCCATCCCCCTTCAGGGTATGTATAACACTCACAAAATGTCCTTGCCCTCCTTTGCACAGGATGAGGATATTTACAAAGAAGGAACCCTGGCTCCCTGCTGAGTCTCTCAGTTAAACTTCTAAACTGCTCAAGTTGACACAATGTATCAACCATAACAATCCACCCCTTGTCAACTTGGCAACCAGAGGTATTTCTTTAAACTAGCCTCCAGACACAAAGGCATGCTAATTCTTACCATTTTGCAACTTGAATATTCCAACACAGCTTAACGATCTTTCAGAACCAGCATTAAGTCTACCAACATTATATTACATTAGAATCATAATGTTCTGTCCTTGGCCCCCCAAAGACTCATTTATATCCCCTTATGCAAAAGGCATTTAGTCCATCTGCAAGAGTTGCCAAAGTCCTAACAGTTTCAGCATTGCCAAAAAGTTCAAGTTCCAAGTCTTCTCCGAGATGGAAGGCAAACCTTAGCTGCAAGCCCCTGTACAAATGAAAACAAAGTTAAACACTTCCAACATGCAATGGCACAAGATAGACATTACCATTCCAAAAGTTACAAATGGGAATACAAAGCATTGGAACCAAAGCAAGTCCAAAATCCAGCAGGGCAAATGTTAAGTCCTACAGTTGCTTGTCCAGCATCTGAAGGAATCTGTGGCAAATTGCGAACTCCAAAAGGCTTGTGTAGTTCCACCACTGCGGCATTTCTGGTGATTTTAGCTCCCACCACTTCTCTCTTGGGCTTGTTCTCCTCAATCTTTGTAGCTTTCCTTAGATGATCCACACTCCAGGCTTTTCCAAACTTCTGGGGTCTCCACGGCATCTTTGGCTTCACACTCACAGCTTCACACAGTGCCCTCTTAGGGGCACACTGCCTGGCCTTCCAGGCCCTCTGAATCAGGGTGGAAGCCTTCTTAACCTCAGAACTTGTGCATTCTGCATGCACCTAAAACCAGCACCACACGGATGACACTGAGGTCTGCTGCTAGCTGGAGCAGTAGCTAGACCTTCCTCTCTCTTGGCTGTAGGAGTTGAGTGCCTGGATCACTGGGCACTCTGAACCTGATTGTGAGGAACAGATTCTCTATGCTGCTGCCATTCTGGAACATATTGCTCTGAGGCTTTCTCCAAACAAAGTCTTTCACTTTTGCAGTTTGGAAACTACACAGGTTTGAAGCTTGCTGCTTTTTGCACTGCCTTCAGGCCATCTTTTCTATTTTTCTGTTCCTTCTCAGCAATCGAGGTCTCAGTTCTATCTTGACAGTCCGCAGCTTTATGGGAACTTCCTTTCTGGACAATCTCACAACGTGCTAAATCACCCTACTGGGCTCTTTGCTCTTGATTCACAACATAAATCTGGCTAAAAGCTCCCAACTACACCCATGCCATGGCCTCAACATTTGACTGCCTTGAAATTTCTTTTGCCAGATTAATTAGTCCACTGTCCTTAATCTTAGTGTCAGGCAAAATCTCTGGACATGATCAAAATGCAGACAAACTTTCTGCCAAGCCATAAATAACATACATCAATTGGAATCCAACAACCAATGCAGTCCTTCTTCGCAGCAGAAACCTCCTGAGCCTGGTCCTTACCTACAGGCTTTCTATTCAACTTCTGGTCTCCTGAGCTCTGACCAGAATCGTCTATGCAGAACAGCCTAAGCTGTTCCAGGGCTATTCTTTCAGGTGACATCTCTGAACCTTTCCAAACTCTTCCCACAAGCTATTCCCAAAGGCTCTTGAACCACATGGTCAGTTACAGTCACAGCAATGGCCCCACTCCTGGTACTAAATTCCATCTTGGTTACTTTTCTCTGGTTGCTGGGACAAAACACCTGACACCCAAAGTGAAGCAAGAGAAGGTTCATTTAGCTTACAGTTTCTGGAGATTTCAGTCTATAATCAGCTGGCTCCAAGGCAAGGTGGCATGGCACTGCGGTAACACTTCAAGGCAGCAGCCAGAGCAAAAAAGGGGGAAAACAAGCCTCCTCTCCTCTGTATTGTACACAGGCCACCCCACCCCACTTCAGGGCATGTGCAACACTCACAAAATGTCCTTGCCCTCCTTTGTACAGGTTGAGGATATTTACAAAGTAAGAACCCTGGCTCCCTGCTGAGTCTCTCAGTTAAACTTCTAAACTGCTCAAGTTGACACAGTGTATCAACCATAACAAAAACCCCCAAAATCCATCCAGACTCCTAGAATTAACAACCAAATTCAGTAGTACAGCAGAATACAAAATCAACACAAAAATCAATAGTATTCCTGTACACTAATAATGAACTCACTGAGAAAGAAATTAGGAAAACAATACCATTCACAATAGCATCAAGAAAAATTAAATACTTAGGAATAAATCTAGTCCAGGAAGTACAAGACCTCTACAACAAACACTACTAAGGTATTCTCAAAAAGGAAATCAAAGAGGACATCAGAAAGTGGAAAGATGCCCCTGTTCTTTGATAGGCTGAACCAATATTGTCAAAATGGCTGTATTTCCATAACTGATAAACAGGTTTAATACAATCCCAATTACAACACCAATAACATTTATCGTAGAACGAAAGAAAACAA
>RJWT010056229.1:0-10062 GCA_004365215.1 Cuniculus paca
TGTACTTTATGGGAAGAAACATACCACACAGAGATGAACTGACTTTCCCTTTTCAGACACTGAGCTGGTCGCAGAGCTTGGCTTCAGATTGTGAGCAGTTGTATTCATGGATTCTGATCTGAGTTGTTGGGTACTACGTTAGCTAATAGGTTCTTGGAGACTAAGTGGAGACTTGTGGGCAGAGAACAAAAAGACTTCCCACTGTCTAGTCAGATGCCTAGTCATATAGGTTATGAGAACTTGGGGGCTCCAAATGGACATCCCTGTAAATGATCTTTAGGAATTAGCATTCTTGCATTTGTATTCTCTTTGCTTTGATTAAATTTTAAAATTTCGTGTGAATAGTTAAAAGGTGTCTCTGGGCACTTGACAACCTCGAAGGATTGGAATTATTTTTAGCTAGGTGGTTATGCAGTCTTCATTATGAGAGGTGGTTCTTCACCACTGTGAGTGACCTCCGAGTCCAGAGACTTCCTGGATGTTCATGTAACAGCCAGCACTTGTATTACTTAATTTTAATACATGTTTGCAATACATAATGAATACATACATTCATCATGGGGAGTTGGTATGTGTACCCATTATATCTTAATGCTTTTTATTTCCCCTTGTCTCTTCCTTCCCCTCTCCCACCATCCTTAGATCCCCCTCTCATCTCCAAAAGATCATTTTCCTATAATCTATCTTATAGTTTACTCATCAAATTATTTATACTGGGTTTCTCATGTAAGAGAAACCATATGGTATTTGATCTTTTTTGTCTGATTTATTTTGCTTAGCATTGTGGGACATCAGGTTTCCTACAGATGACTTCAATTTATGGCAGAATAATACTGCATTGTGTGTAAATACTGTGTTTTCTTTATCCACTCATCAATTGATGGACATAAAGGCCATTTCCAAGATTATTGTGAGCTAGCACTTTTTTTTTGGATGTTTTCAAGATAACTTTGAATATTTAACTTTAATTTGAATATTTAACTTTAAGGCCACATCATTGATTTCTGATGTGGGTCTGGAAGACCACATGGTTTTGCAGGGGGGTGCTGCTTCATTTGCAAGAATCACCCATGCCATTGTCCTCTGATGTGTATATATTGTTAGAGACTCTCTGGCTGAGAGGTGTGAAGCTTTGTAATGAACCAAGCCGTTCTGCTTTTGCTGGATGGCAGGAATTTAGACCCTCTGAAAGGCTTAGGCCACCTATTCCCTGGGGAGCAATCTCCTTAACTCAACTAAGGCTGCAACAAGCTCCTCTGCTTCAGAGGAAGAGCTTCAGTCTCCCTTCCCCACCTTCCTTGAAGATTCTAAATATACTTGCAGCTTCCTGATACCCCTTTGCTTTTGCAGCATTTGTAAAGAACCAGGAAAGTGATTAGAAGTGATCTTGGCAAATTGAGAATTTGTGAAGTAGAAAAGAAGACACTATTAGGCTCATCATTACAAATAGAAAATGGAACTTTTTCTTTTTTTTTTTTTCTTCTTCTATTTTTCTTGTTTATTTATTTATTTATTTATTTTTAGAAAATTGTCTTAATGGAATTGAGGTTTTTGGTACTGTCATGTGAGAAGTGTTCAGAGCCATACTGCTAGATAGCACTGGCCAGCCCATATCTGAGTTTTTTCTCCTCCTGGTAATCTTTAGAACTCTTTCATAATGCTGATCATTGTAGTGCGTGTCTCTTTTTTATCACTGGGAAAGCATCAGCACATGAAGGGCAAATAATTGCATGGTGTCAGAGTCAGAAATAGAATTTGTGTTTTGAGCCATGACTGTAGGTTGAAGCAAGCCTCTTCCCTGTTCTTCCTGGGGACTTGATTGCCCCACCTCACAGGATACAGTCTGGGGCAGGTGTCAGGACAAGCTTAGAACCCACAGAATAGACTTCTTGACTCCTTGAGGAAAGTAAGTAATATGCAACTTCAGAATCATAGAACTTGTTCAGTTCCCCAGGCCATTTTGACCTGGAAGGCCAATCTGTCATACAATTGGGTTTAGATATGAACAGTTATTCAGGCTATTTTCCCCTGACTGTCATGCTGCAGACCCCCAGATCACTTGATTTGGAAAAACCCTAATGAATTTCCATTTTGGAAAATGTAATTGTTGCTAAAGAAAGGGCAAGTTAAAGAATGATGAGGAAAATTTCTAAATACGTTGCCAAATTTTTTGTTTGGAGAACATGGAAGGGAAAAGATTGAACAGATAGTTATAAGAGCTGGTCCAGGCTTAGAACCTGCCAAAAGAAGTAACTAAAAGATGAACCAGACTCATTGAGAGAAGCATGTGAGACTCATGATTGATCTTTTTGTCCAACTGTGCCCCTACCAACCCCCCCTCGCAAGGTAGGATTGTGCACGTGTGTGGTCAAAGAGGAATGATACACATAATCACAGACATAACTCATTTGAATTAAAAAAATTTTTGCTACCTTTACCCCATGGAACAAGTGAGATGCCAAAAGGCTTAACTAATCTAAAAAGAAACCAAGTTCAGATGTATAGCAACTGAACAACACAAGATGATCTCACCAATTCAGTAAGGACCTAAGTACCTTTTGCCATTGAGGACATGTGCTGATTGTCCTGCTGTATAATTTCACTGGGAGAAAGACAAAAATCTTATAGTCCTCATGGACTGAGGACTTTGCTCACAAGTCCTCCATGAAAGATGGAATGTCCTTTCTTGCCATTGGATGGGGCTAGCACTTCTTTCTAACATAATCCTGGGAAGCTCTTTCAGCTGATGTTTTTCTCAATTACCATGTTTCAGGGATTGCAGAGAATTTTCTGGGCCTCTAGGTCATGTTCAGAAATATAGAAGAGACAGAGACTACTGACAGTTTGAGTCTTCTTCGATGTTACAGGATGAAAGCAGACTACTACGAGTCTTGGAGCTTGGGCTTCACCTCAGGGCCCCTCTTTTGCCCCTTGTACTTGGAGGGTGTCCATTTGCATCCAAGAAAGGCCACACAGGCAGTGGGAAACAGCCCATGCCACAGACTACCCATTCTAGTCAGTGTCTCAGGGGTTGTAATTCTTCATGTTTAGGAAAGAGATCCTAACATTTGCTCCAGTTGTCTGAGGAACATATGAGTGTGAGCCAAAAATACAGAAACTAAATCTGAAAAATTTACTGTAGTAAAAAATACATAGCCATTAATCCCCTCTAGAATAGACCTCTTTGCTTCAAACACACTTACTCCATCATTCTTGCCACTTTCTGAAGCGGCTCTTGACTTTCATGAGTGTCTTTGATTGTGTTGTCATAGCTGCCTCGATGTCTTGAATTAGTTCAAAACATTTTGACTTTGCAGAAGAGCCAGAAATTGCGTTATTCCAGATCTAGTGAATAAGGTGGATGAGGATACACCATGTTTTTATGAGTCTGCTTTTCTGTTGGATGGCCCTCAGCAGGAGCATTCACAAAATTTCTTATCATAATTTGTAGACATTCGTGATTGTCCTGCTGTATAATTTCACTGGGAGAAAGACAAAAATCTTGTAGTCCTCATGGACTGAGGACTTTGCTCACAAGTCCTCCATGAAAGATGGAATGTCCTTTCTTGCCATTGGAATATCCTTTCTTGCCAGTTCTTGCCGTCCAGAACTGGTTTAAAAAGTGGACCAGGAATGATGGGATACATGCTTTTGAAGTAGGGGAGAGTATTTTGAGGGGGATTAATGGCAATGTATCTTACTGTAATAGCTTTTAGATTAAAATATTCACCATACATTTTTGGCCACCCCTTATATATGGTGAGAAAACAACCACTGTAGTTCTTTCTTTTCTCTCTGTGACTTTAGTGTTTTTCCCTGTAGCTTTATCTTAGACTCTTTGGAGGGTTATAAGGTCCAAGAAGATTTGTCTTTTATTTCTGGCAATAAATGGTCTTATGGTTTCCCATCCTAGTCGCCTTTGTGTGGCTCTGAAACATCTTTATGTGTTGGTTTTTTGAGATGCTAAGATCATTTGCATTTATCACTAGGTGCAGAGGAATGGGGAAAAAAGAGATAAAGGAAGGTTTCACCCAGAAGCAAAGGAGGATGCTGGACAATCTCATTGTGCCTTGCAGCTTCTGGATTAATTATGGTGTGGGGAGACATTGGTGTGTTTCCCCTATGGACTGTTTCTGATTTATAGAGTGCCATTTCCCTGCAGCAAGGACATATGGCTTGGCAATCTGGTTTTAACAAAGCCCACCTCCAGAATCATGTGGACCTACCTGCATTTCCACTTGAGCATTCCAGGTTTTAGGTTCCCAGGTCCTTAAAAGGCATGTTACGATTGACATAGCAAGAAAGTTCTCAAGCCTCTGGTAACTGTGCGGGGTTCTGTTGTTGCTGTGGTTTTTTTGTGTCTCATCCTGGATCAAAAGGATGTTCATAGAAACCTCATCTCTGGGCAATACATAGCAATAGTGTCCCTGAGCCATGGTATTTAAAGATGTAAAAAGAATGAAAGTTAAACATTCTGCTAAAGCTTAAAATTAATTCCTTTTCAGAGTACACTGGCCTCTGCAAGCAATTACCATAGGAAAGAGTCTTTTTTCCATGTTTAAGTTGGTTAATCACCACCTTATTGGCTCTTAAGATAACTCATTAAAGATGAGGAAACTTCAATAGACTTAACTCGACTAAGTAAATTGACCTTTTAGATTAAATTTGTTCTCTGAATTTGCACAACAGAATCACTCATCTATGGTAAATCACCTTCATTGCAGGTATAGCTATAAAAAGGTAGTATCAGAAAGACTTCACAATATTCTACTGGGAGGGTCAGGAGACAGTCATAATTTCATGAATGACCATGGAGTTGTGTTCAAAAGTACTTCTGATACTTTTATTACAAGGCTTTAAAGTAATTAGATAACAAGTTGTGGTGACTTGTACCAGCAATACAAGATGTGGTCTAAAAATACTGTAAATGTTTTCATTTTTAAAATATATTACAGTAAAAGACATGTTAACCCCACTCGGAATACTCCCACTTTGAACTGACTTACTGTATCATTCTTGCCACTGTCTGAAGTAGTTCTAGAAGTCCTGTTTTGTGAGTATCTTTAGTTTTGCTGTCTTGAATCCACTCAGAACATTTACCTTTCGTGGTTATTTTGATTTTGGGAAAGACCCAAAAGTAGCATGGTGCCAGATCTGGTGAATAAGTTGGATAAAGACACACTGTGATGTTTTTACTTGGCAGAAATTTCCATAAATGTTTTGAATTGGTTCAGGACATTGAGGCAAAAATACTCATGAAAGAGAACTTCCAAAACTGCTTCAGAAAGTGGCAAGAGTGATGAAATAAATGTGTTTGAAGTGAGGGGAGTATTTTGAGGGAGATTAATGACAACATATCTTTTACTATAATAAATTTTTAAAAGTGCAAAAATTTACCTTACATTTCGATTACATCTTATATTTGCCCTTTTAAAGTAGAATTAAATAAAAGCAACTCTGTAAACATTTAAATCATTATACTTTGTTTCTGTTAGAATTACAACTCGCTGTTTTCATTGTACCTTTCCCATAGCATCAGGTAAGATATTCCTCATTTAGCGACCTACTTGTTTAATAACTGGACTTACAACCTGATGCTTATACTTACAATTCATCTTTTTTTGGGGGTACAGTTCTGCACATCTTATTTATAAAGGTTCAATGTCTTTGTACAGTATACCTTGTTTATATAGTATTGATATTTTTGCTGATTTTACTATTTAGTGTAGTCATACAGTTTTATGTTCTGTTATACATTACAGTACTGCATGTGAGAGTTATGCAAATAAAAGCAAAGTCATCAAGTTGGAGTTTCCTTTGACCATTTCTTTTTTCTGAATATTATACTGTAATATTATATACAGTTCCTCATTTAACAACCAATTAATGATCTAGTTGCAGGACTATAACTTAGTCATTAAATGAGGAATATTCTATATATAATTAGTTTCAATATTCATTGAAAAAAAATCACCCTTTGAAGTAGTTTTGGGGCTGGGAAGGACCTATGATGATTTTGCTAAAAGAACTTAATTAACTAGAAACAACCTGAAGGTCCATCCACAGGGAACCGGTTATATGAAGTATGGTATGTACAGTCCAGGAGAGTATTAGGCAGCCACAAATAAAAGAATGATCTATGCTGATGGGGAATGATCACCAGGTCACATTTCTTAAGTTTGTAAAACAAACAAGATGTATACCATGATTTGTGTTAAAGGGACCAAAAACAAGACAAAACAGCTACACATCTCTAGAGTTCCTATATGTGTAGCTGTGGCTGGAGGAATATATAGAAAACCAAAGTCCTTTGCTCCTTCTAGAGAAGGGTCCCTCTAGAGAAGGGCTGGAGGAATATATAGAAAACCAAAGTCCTTTGCTCCCTCTAGACTGTGAGGGAACAAAGGTGAGAGGAAGAGTGTTTATTTTCTACCCTTTCGTTCGACTTGATTTTTGAGCCATGAAAATACATTATCTATTCAGAAAGTTAAATACATACTATTGACATTTAAATAAATAATGGATTCTTTTTTCTTTTTAAAAGATTTTTTATTGGTACGTGTTTGCCATACATAGTGATTACATTCATCACGAGGAGTTGGTACATATACATATCATATCTTAATCCTTTTTACCACATTTACTTTATCTGTTCATCTGTTGATGAACATATAGGACATTTCCAAGATTTAGTTATTGTGAATTGTGCTGCTATAAAAATGGGTATGCATGTATCACTATAATATAATATCTCGGACTCTTTTGGGAAGATGCCTAGAAGGGGTATAGCTGAGTAGAATGGAATTTTTGTTTTTAATTTTTTGTAGAATCCACATTCTATAATGGTTGTAGTAGTTTACATTCCCACCAACAATATAGAAAGGTTCTTTTATCCCCACAACTTCAATGTCTTAGTTACTTTTCTCATTGCTGAGACAAAATACCCAACACGCAAAGTTAAAGGGGGAAAGTTCAATTTAGCTCACACTTTGTAAAGGTTCTAGTCTATCACCAGCTGTCTCTAAGGCAGGTTGGTATGGCAGAGGATAAGCAGTTCATGGTAGCAGAAGACAGAAAAAGCAACATGCAAGGAAAAAGACAAGACTCTTTCTGTCCTTTATATTTTTTCTAGGCTACCAGGATTAGGGTGATACGAAACCAATCAGTGGACTGATTTAGTAATCATACACCCTTAATCCCAGCATCACACACTCTAGATCCAGTCACCTCTGACAAAGCCCCATCTATGACTGCATGAGGCTTTGGGGGGACATCTAGACCTAAGCCATAGCATTCCACCCCTGCCCCCCCACCAAGATTCCTGTACATTCCTTTACACAAAAGGCATTTATTCCATCTCTAAGAGTTGCTGAAACTGTTAGGACTTTGGCAACCAGGAAGTCCAAGTCCCAAGTCTCCTCTGTGATTTAAAGCAAACTCAGCTGTGAGCCCCTGTACAAATAAAAAGTTACATTCCCCAAACATACAATGGCACAAGATATAAATAAGGGGATAAAAAGGAATGTGACCAAAGCAAGTCCAAAACCCAACAGGGCAAACATTAGGTGCTGTAGTTCCATTGCAGTATCCACAGCAATCTATGGCAAGATATAAACCCCAGAGGGCTTGAATGGCTCTGCCCATGTGGCATTTCTGGTGGTGGTAGCTCCCATGGCTTCTGTCTTGGGTCTGATTTAATCCCTCTTTGCAGTTTTCCTCAGAAAATCCACGTTCCTGACTTCTCCAAACTTCTGGGGTCTCCAATGCACCTTTGGCTTCATACAGCTTCACACACTGCCCTTGCAGGGGCACATGCTTGGCATCCCAGGCCTTCTTCTGAAATCTGGGTGGAAGTCTTCATGACCTCACAGCTCTTGTATTCTGCATACCCCTAAAACCAGCACCACATGGATGATGCCAAAGTCTGCTGCCAGCTGGAGCAGTAGCCAAGGCTTCCATCCCTCTTGGCTGTAGGGGTCAAGTGCCTGGATCCCTGAGTACTCTGAACTCAATCCTGAGGAAAAAATTCTCTAGGCTGCTGCCATTTCTGGGACATGGTTCTCTGGGGCTTTCTTCTCAAAGCAAATTCTTTCACCTTTGCAACTCTGAGACTGCAAAAGCTGGAGTCCTGCTGGTTCTTGTGCTTTCCTCAGGCCATCTTTTCTGTTATCTTCTGAAATACTTGGCTTTTCCTTGCTAGTCTTTTCAGCGACCAGTTTCTCCTCTCTTCCATCTTTGCAGGTTGCAACTTTATTGGAAGTGCCTTTCTTGCCAAACTCACATTGTTTTGAGTCACTCCCTTTGCCTGCTTGCTCTTGATTCTCAATGTAGATCTGGCAGCCCTGTCATGGCCTCAACATTAGCCTGCCTTGAAATTTCTTCTGCAAGATTAGTCTACCACCCCTAATCTCAGTCTCGGGCAAAGTCTCTGGACATGAGCAAAATGTAAACAAACTTTCTGCCAAGGTATAACATACATTGTTTGGAGTCCAACAGCTAATTTGGTCCTTTTTTCTAATAAAAACCTCCCAGGTCTGGTCTTTACCTACAGAATTTCTATCAGTCTTCCAGTCTTCTGAGCTCTGACCAGAATCTCTCATCTCCCTAAGGTGTTCCAGCTCTACTTTTTCAACTGGCTCTTTAAACCTTTCCTAACTCTTCTTTTTCCCACAAGCAGCTCTAAAGCCTCCTCAGCCACATGGTCAGGTATAGTCACTGCAACAATCTCACTTCTCTGGTACCAAATTCTTAGATACTTTTCTCTCATTACCAACACCAAAGTTAAAGGAGGGAAGGTAGCTCACAGTTTATAGAGGTTTCAGAGGTTTCAGTTGTCGAGGCTGACTTTAAGGCAGGAGGCTTGGCAGAAGGGCAGCGCTGAGAGAACAACTCATGGTGCCCACAAGGTAGCAAAGTAACAAGGAACTTTAACAGTGTCTTTCTTACCAGACTAAGGATGGGTAGCACTCACACCCTTAATCTTAGTACCCTTGAGCCTAACATTGTACCATGAATCAATTCCAGCATCACATACTCTAGATCTGGCCACCTCTGAGAAAGCCCCGCCTATGACTGCATGAGACCTTGGGGGGACATCTAAACATAAGCCATAACACTCACCAACATTTTTTTTTTTAGTGTTGATGTTATTCTTTCTGAAGTATGACAGACTGTCAGTGTTATGATTTGCATTTCTGTAAAGGCAAAAAATGTTGAACATTTTTTCAGGTAATTACTGGCCATTTGTATTCCTTCAGAGAAGTATATTAATTTCAAGTCCCCATTTTTTTTTAACTGGGTCTTTTTAAGAGGTCTAATTTTTTTTTTGAGTTCTTTATATATTGTAGATCAGTGGTGGCAAACATATAGTACATGTACTGCACTGGGCTGTTTGTATCATTGAAAGCTCTAAAGGGTTTGTCATCACTGCTCTAAATATTAGTCCTGTGTTCAAGGAGTAGCTAGCAAAAATTTTTCCCCATTCTGCAGTAAAAGCAATCCAAGTCAATAAGAGGAAAGCAGGAGGCATTGAAATTTTTGATTTCAAATTATATTACAAAGATACTGCCATAAAAACAGCATGGTACTAGCACAAAAATAGACACATGGATCAGTGGAACAGAACAGATGATGCAGAAACAACTCAGGCACATTAACCAATCTAATCTCTGATAAACGGATCAAAAGTATATGCTGGAGAAGCCTTTCTGATAAGCTGCGCAGACTGTGTGGGACCCAGGAAGAGAAAAAAGTCAGTGTCTCCTGTAAGCCTACCAGCATGCAGACTGAAAATCACCAAACCCTCTCACCCCATAAGCCACCTGCTGGTTTGGAGGTCAACCTGAGCTAATAGCAATTGAGGTACAAAAAGCACCTGAAGGATTGTATTGTTAGGTTGAATTTACAGGCATGGGGTTGACAGTCTGAGCATGTATAGGAAGGATAACGGTATGCAATATGGTAAATATGGAGTTTTTTTTTTCTGTCTTGTTTTTAAAGTCTAATGTTCTCACTGTTTTGTTTTATTCTTATTAATTTTTTTCTTTATTCAATATTCTATTT
>RJWT010056230.1:0-10051 GCA_004365215.1 Cuniculus paca
GGGACCATCAAGGGGGGGCCAGTCGATTGAATGGAGAGGAAAAATAGGGAGCCAATGGCAGGAAAATAGCATGGCAGAGACAATACAGTGCAAGAGGGCCTCAAGGCACTAATAGAAAGAAAAAGAGGCATAGTGGATCAGGAGACAGGATTCATCAATATGCTCTATGCAAGAAACACATTTAGCTAGAAAGAAAATTCATAGTCTGAAAGTCAAAGGAGAGAGAACAATGCCCTATGTGACAGGGAGCCAGAAAAAAAAAATATGGGTAGCCTGCCCATTAATTGCAGAATGGATAAGAAAGACATGGTGGAAACCTACTCAGGTTATGTGGTGGAAACCTACTCAGCTATAAAGGAAGATAACCTCAAGGCTCTTGCAGGTAGATAGAGGCAACTGATAATAGTGCTCATGGATGTAATGGACCAGAGTCACAAGGGTAAATTTTGTGTTGTCTCCATAGCATAACAAACTAAAGGTGTTAGTGGGGTCCAAAATGCACAATACATATTGGGAAAGTCAAAGGGGAGGAATTATCTAAAAAGGGAAGGAAATGACCACTATCAATCTATTATCATGATTGGAAAGTCAGATTGTATTCATTGTTCTGATTAGTTTCATTTTATTCTGATTTGTTTGATTTTATTATACTTGATGGCATGGATAGCTATTTTAAAGATAAAATATCTAATTGTAGCCATCAAGGATGTCCAATTAGCTTGTTTAGAAACCTGTATGGCTTTCATTGTTTGTTTTGATTGATTTTACTCTATTCTGTGTGGTTTGATTGTAATATGTCTGAAGGTGTAGGCAACTATTCTGAAGATAACAAATATTATGGTAGCCAATGCTGTTTTGCTAGTGTCCTGAAATTCTGTATTGCTTACATTGTTCTGCTTTGTTTGTTGTGTTTTGTTTTGTTTCTTCTGTTTTAGTTTGTTGTATTTTGTTTGATTTTACTTATCCCTGATGGCATGGGCAGGTATATTGTAGATAACAAGAGGCATTATGGTAGCCTTACCGATTGCTTTTTACCCTGTTTAAAAGTCATGTACCATGTTCATTGCTTTGTTTTGATTGACTTTACTCTGTTTTGTTTTGTTTGGTTGTACCTTGTTTTGTTTTGTTTGGTTGTATTCTTTTCAAAAAAAAAATCAATAGTGTTCCGTACACAACAAACTCACTGAGAGAGAAAGTAGGGAAATAACACCTTTCACAGTAGGATCCAAAAAAAAACAAGAAATACCTATCAATCAACCTAACAAAGGAAGTAAAAGACATTTACATAAAAAACTATAGTACACTGACAAAGGAGATCAAAGAAGATATCAGAAAATGGAAAGATATCCCTTGGTTATGAGTAGGAAGACTCAACACAGTAAAAATGGCCGTACTTCCAAAATTTTTATACATATTTAATGCAATTCCAATCAAAATACCAATAGTATGTCTCACAGAAACAGAAAAACAATCCTAAAATTCCATTGGAACCAAAAGAGACCTGGAATATGGAATAATAAAGGTAAGGTGGGAGGCAATAACATACCTGCCTTGAAATTATGGTACTAGCATAAAAAAAGCATGGTACTAGCAAAAGAACAGACCTGAGGCCTGAGGATCAGTGGAACAGATTAGAAGATGCAAAAACAACTTCAAACATATTTAGCCATGTTATCTTTGACAAAGAAGCCAAACACCTTCCCTGGAAGAAAGACAGCCTCTTTAATAAACAGTGCTGAAAAACTGGCTTTCCGTATCCCAAAGACTAAAACTAGATCCATGTCTCTTATCACGTACTATACTAAAATAGAAGTGGATCAAATATCAAAATATTAAAACAGAAACACTAAGTCTGCTGGAAGGTAGAATAGATAGAACTCTTGAAGACAGTGATGTAGGCAAAAACTTTATGAAGAAAACCCAATTGCACAGGAAATATCACAAAGAATCAACAACCAGGATTTCATCTTACTGAAAAGTTTTTGCATGGGAACAGAGTGAAGAGACAAACCACGGAGTGGGAGAAAAATTTTGTCAGCTGTTCCTCAGACAAAGGAATAATATCTAGAATATAAAAATAACTCAAACTTTGGAGGCCCAATTCAAAAATGGGCAACTGAAATGATTAGACACTTCTCAGATGAAGTAGAAACAAATATATGAAAAAGTGTTCAGCATCACTGATCATTCAAGAGATGGAAATTAAAACAATACTGAGACTCCATCTCCCTCAAGTAAGAATGTCAGTTATAAAGAAATCAACCAATAACAAATGCCGGTGGGGCTGTGGGGAAAAAGGAACCCCTCTCCACCGCTGGTGGGAGTGTATTCTGGTATAACCACTGTGGAAATCAGTGTGGAGATTCTTCAAAAAACAAAAACTAGAGGCCCCATTTGACCCAGCTATCCCCACTCTTGGTATCTTCCCAAGAGAATTAAAAACATCATTCCACAGTGATATATGCACACCCATGTTTATAGCAGCACAGATTTTAATAGCTAAATCATGGAAACAACCCAAATACCCATCAACTGATGAATGGATAAAGAAGATGTGGTTTTTTTATACAATGGAATACTACTCTAACACAAAAAAGAATCAGTTTGAGGCATTTCTAGCTAAGTGGATGCATCTCAAGACCATACTCTTAAGTGAAATAAATTGGACCCACATATTTAAATACTGCATGGTTTCTCTGATGCGAAGAACCGAAAATATAAATATGGGTCAAACTTAATAGTAGATACTGAGAAATGGGAAGAAAATGTTCAAACCAGAAGGGGAACAAGGGAGAGGGAAGGGGAAAAGATAGAAAAGATAAGGAAAAAAAGAATAGAAGGAGAAAGTGGAGACAAAGCTTTTGTAACTATGGAGGGTAGAGGGTCGAAGGGAGGGAAGGGGAATGGGAAAAAAGATGAAGATACATCATGTAGAAGTACAAATTCCCTATGATGAATGGTATCATTATGTATATCTAAAATGTACCAATAAAATTTTAAAAACCGCAAAATAAAAATGTTGCAAGAAAAAAAAAAAAGACCAGCAGTCATACCGAGTGAAATTAAGGAAAAGGAGGATGTCCCTACAAAGCAAGTGTGAAATTTGTGGCTGCAGAAATAAGTACAGACACCACAGCAAAGCCACCAAGGAGATTTAACGCTACTAAAGACCATTTTATTAAATGAGTTGTTGGCAAGGAAAAAATACAGTTCATTCAATAAGTTGGTAGCAGGAAGTTAAAGAGAAGAATTAACTAGGTCATTATGAACCACACCAACTGATTCTGAGCTTGAATATAGCATGAATTGATTGTCTGCAGAGAATTAGAAAAGGTGCCAACAATCATGACTGAGCGACACTCCATCAAAGGTGTTTTGTTTTGTTTTGAAACAAAGCTGGGAACAAAGTTGTTCTCATTTTTTTAACATAGAACTGGTCAGGTCAGTAATATATTGCTTCCAACACCTAGTTTTTTCCTAAGATTTTTGCCCATATAAATGCATATAATGAAGTACAAATTTCTAATTTGAAAAAGTTCTCTAAATAATCAGAAGAAAAAAATTCAAAGACACTATTAACTTCTCTTCTTGCTTCGTTAATAATTTTTTTTTTTGGTGGTACTGGGGGTTGAACTCAGGGCCTTGTACATGCAGAGCAAATGTTCTACCACTGAGCTACACCTCCAGCCCATCAATTTATTTTTTCAATCAATCAGTTTAGTGATGTTTTCTTTCCTCTTGATGAGCAATGTTTTCATCTGATCTCATGGAATACTTCTTCCATGGAAAGTGGGATTCCAGCTAACTGAAGTGAATAAACATACTTCTTTGCAAAGAATGTACCATGTACATAGAAAACAGGGCTTGAAAAGAAATGTTAAGAGCCATTGGCCTTATTAATATGTGATTTATTTATTTATTTAGTTTTCAAGAGTGTTGGGACTCCAGTCCTTTGCAATAGAATTCTTAGATTGTAGGTGAGTCTGCCTCCAGGCTAGAATAATTTAATCACCTGATTTTCCTGTAACTGTATTTTTGGGTTAATGAGGCAGCATTCATGCATATGTGATCCTTTTCCAATTTTTGAAATTCTTCTGCAGGACATTGATAACCTTTTCTTTCCCAACTCCTCTGCATAAATTACAGGTCATACCTAGGATTTATGTGCAAATAAGTAGGATACGAATAAGATGCCAATTTTTGCTATCATCTGTTTCAAATAACTTCAAGTTTAACATTGTTATTCCTTGGTTTAGCAGGTGATAGTTATCCCTTCAAATCAGCATTTTAGGTGTGATCAGTTGGTATTGTTTTTAATAATTACGGTAAGGAAAAATTGCAAATTATCCTAGAATCAAACCCAGTATAATTGTTATGGAAGGTCACTTTCATTTTTAAAACATTGAGTCATTAAATAAAAAAAGATATTATGAATGAATAAATTCCATGTACTAAAACATGAGATTAAATGCATATGGTTTTTCAGTGCCTACCAACACCAACCAGAAAGTGTGTTGTCAACTCCACATTTTCGAGTGCCAATAATTGTTTCTTCTTGTTTCTTGGTGGGGGAGGAGTTTCAGAAGTTTCCAGTGTGCACCATGAATAATTCAAATACACTTCACAGAATCCATTTCCTGTGCCCTGAAAGCCCTGCGACATTTCCAGAGTCGCTGTTTATTTTGGGATGTGAGGGATGTTAAGATTCTTTGTGTTCAAACCACAACATTTATGAGTGGCATGAGACAAAGACTCATGGCATGTTTAAAGTGGTCAGGCAATCCCTACCGGAAGGAAAGAAGCTATTGAATTACTGGAGTGAAGAGCAGGCAAATCCACCTTGGTGAGCCAGCTCAAGGGAGGCTGCCAAGGACTTTCAACCATCATTCTTAACTCCCACCCGCCTGAGCATACTCCGTCTCAAGGAGGGCGCATCTCTCTCTAGCTTGGTTAAAGCAAAGAGAACACATCTAGAATTACATAAAAGAGAATGTTAATCTGATGTTATTTGAGCTTTTACTCAAGGAAAGCGCTTTGTTTTTATCAACTATCTCCCACATATATTCTTTATCATTTTATCCACATGTTCACCAAACGATTTCACTGAAAATCACTAACATTTATGACACCATGTTATAATAGGCACAGTCTAAAAGTTATTCCCATTTTCTTTATAAATGAAAAATAAAAGAAGAAGGTCACTTATCTAAGTTTGTGTATTAAGTTCCTATAAACACTCTTTGCCATTCACACACATAAGACTTCAGGAAGAGGAAGCTGATCATCTTTCTTAAATAACAAAATATGGTGAGCTTTAACTTATGCTTCAATAGTGGTAGCATAGCTGTTCATTTTGCATTTTTAAGGTCTTTTAACTTTCAAGCAAAGATTGCAATATGTTTGATTATTAGTGTAGAAGTTGAATTCCTGCAAGAGAGAAAAGCTACTTCGTACTTTACAGACAGGAGTCTCAATTTTCCTATCAAAAGCCATTACTCTCTTTATGAAATTCTTATCAGGATTACTGTGTGTGTAAACATTAAATAAAGAGAAAATATTTTAAAACTTTCAGATGGCGATCATTCAGTATTTACATTTTTAAAGACATAGAAATAGACCTGCACCAATACAAGCATCTGATTTTCAACAAAGACACAAAAATAATTCAACAAGAATTTAAACAAATGGTGCTAATATAACTGGAGTCCCATATGGAAAAATGACCTTCAACCACTAATTAATATCAAACACAGACATTAATTATGAATTGATTATAGGCCCTAAGCAATAAATCAGAAACCATAACATTTTAAAGGAACATATAGGATAGTATCTCCACAACTTGAGGATGAGTCAGTTTCATAAGGCAGGTCCTAAAATGTAATAATACACTGGGTATGGAGATACATGTCTGAAGTCCCAGGACTCTGCAAGCTGAAATAGGAGAATCAGAAGTTCAAGGCCAGCCTGGACTACATAGTGAAACTCTGTTTCAAAACAAATAACAAAACCAATAACAAAAACAAAAACCCATCATGTGAATGTGTGTATATATGTATGAATTAGAATTCATCAAAATCTTAAATTTCTCATCAAAAGATACCTTTAACAAAATAAGACAGGTTACACTTTGAGTGAATATAGTCACTAAAAATATATCTGAAAAAGGACTGGTATCTAGAATATATAAAGAACTCCTACAATAATAGGGAAACCCTCCTCCCAAAGGAATGAAAGATTCAGGGACACTTCACAAAAGAAGGTATTTGAGTGGGTAGTAAATATATAAAATACTGTTCAATATCATGAGTCATCAAGGAAATGAAAACCAAAACCATAACCAGATGTCACTGAATACCTACAAGAATGACTAACATAAAAAACTGATAACATCAAATGTCAGCAAGAATGTAGAACACTTGGAATTTTCATGCATTGATCAGAAGAATAAAATAGTTCTACATTTTGGAAAATAAATCAAGCAATTTCTTGTACACTTCCTCTACAACTCAGATACCTATAATAACACATGTTCGCACAAAAAGATTTATACCAGAATGCCTATAGCACCTTAATTGGTAATAGCTTAAAGCTGGAAAAAGTCTGCATTTTTACCAGTAGAAAAATGGGTAAGCAAACTGTAATACCTTTTAAAAAATGGACTATTACTCAGCAAAACAAAGAAGAAATTAACTACTCATACATGCAACGACATGGAAGAATCTTAAAAATAAGATTTCTAAGAATGACAGAGGCATTTTACAAAACAGTGTATACTATTTGATTCTATTTAAATAAGTTCTAGAACAGGCAAAATTAATCTACAAGGGAAAAACAAGAAAACTAGAAAGGGGTAAAAAGAAACTTTCTGGAGAGATGGTAACAGTCTGTATCTTGACTGAGGTTTGTTTTATCTACACAGATACATGCATTTTTCAAAACTTAGTGCACTTAGAATTTATTTTACAACATATAAATTTTATATTGAGAAAACCAAATATTGATCTCTCACTAGTTTCATGCATGCTTAATTATTTAGAAGTTGCACTGGTGCCTACAATTTGTTTTAAAATATTCCAAAAAAGAAAAAAAAAAGTAAGATGGATTGAAGGATGGACAGAGCAAAGGAGGGTTGGAGAGGAGAAATAGGGAGAGAGAAAAAGCAAGCAAATAAACCAAGTAAAATGTTTAATGGTAGAATCTAGGCGTTGGATATGGAACGTGGGTGCCCATGTAACACTGTTAACACTGCCACGTATTTATAAATTTTCATGTTTTTAAGAAAAATAACTTTTTCTCTAGACATACTATTCTCCTAATACATTTCACAGAACTATCTTCTCATGAGGCTACTTGAGAATAAATGACTAATTTGTTTAATCCATTAAAAGATAAATCAGTATGGTATTTTTGAGTGTATCTTCCAGTAACTGTAGAGGTTTAAGAGGGCAGAAAGGAAATTCTTTAGGTGAAATAAATAGAGAAATAGTCAATGAGCGTTTTCTGCCTGCTGTCCTCATGGGATACAAAGACTCCTAAGGCTTGGCTCTAACCTGAAGGGGCCAAATGCTCAGTGGGCAGCCAGGAAGAAATGGGGCAAAGGGCAGATGCACAGGCAACGCAGCCTGAGGGCCTATGCTCCACCAGGGTCCTGATCCACACGTCTGGATGTATGTGCCAGGCTCCCTCCCCACGCCCATGTTGGAGTCATCCACTTCATTCCTAAGCCTCAGCCCAGGGCCTTCCACGGGGACTTATTTCCTGACCTATTCTCTGTTCTATAGATCCAGGTACATAGTCTTTGAGGGTGTTTGATTTAGCCCATAATTGCATGGTCAGCAGAGGGACCCTTTGAGAAATGTGAATCTCCTATGACACGCATAGGTAAGTTTTACTTCATGTTCCTAATATTTTCTTTTTACATGTCTGGCTTCATCTATTGATGCCAATATTAAAAATAGCATTCTCAAGGCTTTATAGAATATCACTTTCCAAAAGTATTTGAAAGCATCTTGTAAGAATACATAGACTATGCCAGGCACGGCGATGCATATCTGGAATCCCAGTGCTCCAAGAGACTGAGGCAGAAGGATTGCAAATTTGAGCCTAGGATGAGCAACGTGGAGAGAGTGTCTCAAAATAAAAAATACAAAAGGGCTGGAGGCATGGCTTAGTTCAAAGACCTTGGGTTCAATCCCCGATATCCCACAAAAGATTGGCAGTTACAATATATACAATATCAAAGAAAACATGAACCAAGCAATGAAAGTCAAAGAAAGAATTTCATGAGAGAGAAGTGGACAGCTGTGTCAAAAGTAAAGGCAACCAAGATGAGGAGTGGAAAACATCCACGAAATCTGATGGTGCAAACCGGTTCACCTCTGTCCGTGATGTCCCACTGCGGAGAGAAACAGGGAACTACACTGCTGTGGGTTGAGAAGGGAAAGGGCTGATGGAAAGGAGAGGTCCTTGTAACAGACGACTCTATCAAGATGTGTGTGAAAAAAAAAAAAGAATATTTTCAAAACGTTTCCTAAGATCTTCAAATGCGTTTGTGTATTCTCCTAAATCTGAAAGAAACTGGTCCTTGAGATCGCCTTCATCCAAGGGGCAACTTGTCTTCACCAGAGTAAAATTTACAGTCTCTAGAGGAAGCTGTTTTTTTCTAGAGTGTTGATCCAAAGAAACATTACTTAGTAGCTGGCACAGTGGCACAGGCCTATAGTTCCAGAACTGTGGGAGATGGAGGCAGGTGGTCCACAAGTTCAGGCAAAGCCTGGGCAATTTAGTGACTTGGCAATGCTTTGCCTCAAAACGAAGAATTAAAGAAGGTCTCGGGATGTAGCTTAGTGTGAAGGTCCTGGCTGGGTTCAATTCCCAGTAGTAGAAAGAAAGAGAGAGAGAAAGGGAAAAAGAAAGAAAAGAGAAACATTTTTAGTTCAGAATTGGATAAAATTCCTCAACAAATTTTGATTGAAAGAAAACTATAGGTTCCTAATTCTTGACCTTTCATATTGCTATGTTTGCTTTGTAATCATCTTTTTTCAATTAACTTTATTGGTACCCTTTAGATATACAAAATGATCACAACCAGCATAGGGAATTTGTACCTGCACATGATATATTTTTTTTTTTGGTACCAGGGATCGAACTCATGACCTCATGCTTGTCAGGCAGGCGCTTAAGCTGCTGAGCTAAATCCCCAGCCCCACATAATATATTCCTCTTTTTTACTCATTCCCCTCTCCTCCAACTCTTCTTCCCCTCCTTACTTATAGAGTTTTGTTCCCATTTAATCCTTCTTTTCTCATTTTTACCTTTCCTTTCCTCTCCCCCTTCTCTTTCCTAGCTCTCTTTTTCTTTCAAACAATTTCTATTTCACAATATTTATTACATGTTTTGTTTTTATTTACACTTTTAGTTTCTCACACCAGAGAGACAATACAACATTTAAACATTTGTACAGTTTATTTCACTTAAGAATATGATCTCAAGATCCATTCATTTAGCTATAAATGCCTCAAGTTTATCCTTCTTTGTGGCTGAGTAGTACTCCATTGTATAAAAAAACCACGTCTTTTTAATCTATTCAACAGTTGATAGACATTTGGGTTGTTTCCAAGATTTAGCTATTACAAACTGTGCCTCTATAAACATGGGTGTGCATATATTGCTGTGGTACGATGTTTTTAATTCTTTTGGGAAGATACCAGGAAGGGGACTATCTGGGTCAAATGGGACCTCTAGTCCTAGTGTTCTGAGGAATCTCCACACTGATTTCCGCAGTGGTTGCTTTGCAATCATCTTTGAACACTTGTCTTTGCAAAGGTGTTCACATCTGGGCTTTCTCCTCATTTCCTATCATCTTTATAACAAAACTGTGTGCATTTTTAAAAAATTGGTATACATTTATAGCACACAAAGTCCACATTCCTTGTGGGGAATTGGTACATGCATGTAATACATTTTTTTTGTTACTGTTTTTTGGTACCAGGAATCGAACTCAAGACCTTGTGCTTGCCAGGCAGGTGCTTGTGCTGCTGAGCTATAC
>RJWT010056231.1:0-10058 GCA_004365215.1 Cuniculus paca
TCACATGCTGTACTGGGATAAACTGTTTTAAAAAACAGACCCCCTGGCAGATGCTGAGTGCACTCTGTTTACAGATAGAAGTAGCTCTGTTGGGAATGAAGTCCAACAGGCTAGACATGTTGTGATCACCTTGGACAAAATTATTTTGGCCAAAACTCTCCTTCAGGGATGATCTGCACAGCAAACTGCTGTTTAGAATCCTACCACAAATGATGCAAAATAATCCAGTCCAGAGGCCTAAGTCCCCTCTGGGGATCCAACTAACCTGGTTTCTGCTTACCCCAGTCCTTGCTTCCCCACTCCTCTGCTAGCTGTGTTTTTTTGCCTTAAATTCTATGGATGGCTGCCCCAAGAGAATAGAATAATCAGTCAAACACTTGACCAAGATTTGATGAGTGTCCAGGGCACAATGGATACTCTCCTAGATCAGATTAACTCCCTCATTACCTTTCCAGAGTAATGTTACAAACAGAGAGGACTAAATTCTAGTTGGGACTTTTCTCAGAAGATCACATGTAACATGCCCAGCTAAGATTTGCTGGGGAAACTAAGAGGGGGGAAATGTAACAGAAAATGCCCCCACCTCTAGCGAGTATGCTTCAGTTTCTTAGTTGCCCAGGTAATATAGTTTCTGTTCCAGTTCCCGTTGCTCCTGTTTCTTAGAAATGGCTGGTCACTGTGATGCATAGCTGGTCACTATGATGCACATGGTATAAACCAATCCCCAATTGACAAGCCATTCCGCCTCCGTACTTCCAGCTTGCTTATCCCATATAAGCCCTAGACCACCAGAGAATAAGGCCTGATATTCTGGGTATGATCTTGATCAGTGCCCATCAATGTAAACCTGCCTCCACAGTCGAGCTATCATTTCAGTGTTTCTGCTTGCCATTGCATACCCTAAATTTGAGACAAATGCTTTGAGATAAAAATTCAGTTAAGCATTCAGCCTGAAGCAATCAGAAAAAGAAAATATGGTTCTTAATTATGACCTAGACTACAACAATTTATTTTAAAATAAATTAGTGTCAATTACCTCCATTTGTACTCTTGCATGCCTCTCAAGGGGTCCCTCTTTGCTCTTTGGCTGGGTCACTTCCCCTGGTTTTAGATACCAGTTTCTTTCCTTTCTCCATATGCCCATTTGAGAGAGCAGAAATCTTAACTGGGCTTATTTGAGTTCTATCTCTTGAGTTCCTGGGCCCTGTTTATAAGATTGCTTGCAATGTGATAAGTTAAGCCACCGTCTGTTTTATCTGTGCTAAGTCTGGGCCTTTGTCCAGGTGGGCCATTTTTATGTTTTCAAAGTAATGTCTAAACATCACACTTTTATACTATATCCTTGATACTTTCATGTTATCTGCATAACTGCATGAAACTGAATTTCTTCTGCTCTCAGACTTCTATTAGTGACCTCATGCCACTGGACCTTATCATCTGTCCACTTGCCATCCTCTGTTGCTAAATGCCAGCTACAGAGCTTAATGCTTCACACTTCCCTCCCAAGAAACTAGTGCATTGATATCACCTCGTCATCACTACTGATATTGCATATTTCTGGGAAATTAATGTGCTGGTTAGTGGCACTTTCACTTCTCATTTGAGGACTGCTGAGTGTAATGCGTTTTAAAAAACTCTATCCAGTAGATTAATAATGGACAAGAGATGGCACCATGTGAGCACACAGGACCTTAAAGATTAAGGTCCCAGGATTCAGAAGAGCAAATGTAATAGAGTATATTTTATGTCTTGGAAAGGGAGCAGATACTACAATGAATTTTTAAGTTAGCAATTTGTTTAGTCTCTGGAGGCCCTGGCAACTTGCTAAGGTTATGGGGGTAAAAAGCACCTGCAGAGAAGAATTTCTCAGTCAGAATCAACATTTAAAGTGGTGGTGTGTTAATGCTTAAAAAGAAATCCTACATGCATTTTTTATAAGTCCTAGCTTTTGCAGTTGGATCTAATGAATGCTGCTCCAAGGGGTTGAGCCAGCTTGCCATTTTCCAGATTCCATTTCCATTATTTATATCCTTTCCAAAGAAGCTGGTGGCACACTCTTAAATTAAAGACTTAGTTTTGCTGAAAGTACACCCAGTACCTGAATGGAGACATGTGACAGATGTCATTGAACCTCCTTTGGGGGAATGAAGTATTGGGGATTAAACCTGAGGAACAATGAGCTATATCCAAGCCCTGTTTACTTTTTATTTTGAGACAGGGTCTCAAAATAAAACTAAGTTGCCTAAGCTGGCCTCAAATTTGTGTTCCTTCTGTCTAAGTCTCCTGACAAGCTGAGATTTTTAGGTGCCCACCACCACACCTGGCTTCCATTTTTTAAAAGCCCACTGTTCTTAGTCAGCTATTTAATTTAAAATTAAGTGCATTTTCAGGAGTTCTCAGTTCACAGGTTTGTTTATGAAAATGAATTCTTATGTGATTAATGTTTGATTAAAAGGCCAAGGAGGGCAAGTTTTGTTTTTGCAGTGTCAAGTAAAGATGTATCATATAAAAATTGACCAAAATTCAAAGGTAAATTGAAGAGTCCCTGAATTTTTATGATGTTAACATAGAGTAACTTGAATCTAAAAAGAGAAACCAACTATTTTGACAGTCTTTAGTAATAGGCTAAGAAAGTCATGACTTAAATTCTGATGTAGTTGCTATGGTTTAAGCATGACCCCCAAGAGTTCATGTGTAGCCCTCAAGTCCATTTGACAGTATTTGGTAGTGAGGTCTGTTGAAGTCAGAAGGGTGGGGCTACACAGTGGGATCTGTGGCTTTATAAGAAGAGGAAGAGACCTGATTTTGTACTGTTCCCACTGTCACCATCCCTCCTGCTATGTGACACAGCAAGAAGACTTACCAGATGTAGTTCTTTGATCTTGGACTCCCCAGCCTCCAGAACTATGAGAAATTCATTTCTTTTCATTATAAACTGCCCAGTGTCAGATATTCTATTCATATTATTCTATTACACAAAATGAACCAAGACTATAGTCCTACAGGCATAGCAAATGGCTGTTCTCCACGGGACTAGAAGTGGAAATAAAGAATATGTAACCAGAGAGCAGATGGAGACCACAATTCACAGGGTGATTCCTGATACCACGTGTGACAGTGTGCACATGAGCCCTATGCGGCTCCTTCCAAGCCTTGAGTGCAAATGCAGCACTATTAATGTTGATGCCCAGACCACCAGAGCTCCTGGTCTCTACTTTATTTCCTCTCTGGACTCTCCCTTTTTATTCAAAGGGTGTTTGTTTGTACTCCAAAGTGGTGTTTATTTGTACTCAGAAACTTATTTGCACAACTTTTTCCTAGTCTTGCCTTTTCTTAGTGTCAGACTCCTTTGGCTACCCTAAAAATGCCTCCTGACATAGCGTCAGCACTACGCTAGGATCCTTTGGTCTGCTGTGGAATGGGGTGGGCTTCTCCTTCCTGCCCTTCAGGTTTACGGTTCAATATTCTCTCCATCACGATTCAAAGCCAAAGCACCGGACTGTGCAGGGCATGAACTCCATCTCATCCATTTGTCCCCTGTAGGTCCACCTTCCCTGTCACCTTACAACAGAAAACCTTTTCCCTCCATCAAAAGTGGGTCCTCTTCATGATGATCATTCACAGTGACTGATTCCTCCAAGGGTCACTAGGTCACCAGGTCTGTAAACCACAATCTAGCTGGACACAGGACATTGTGTGCAGATGCAGTTTTACTTGAAAAACAGGAAGTGTAAGTCAGTAGAGAAGGACACAAATCAGTGCAATAGTGAGTTTTCAAGTCAAACTTAAAGGACAAATGGAATTCACCCAAGAAGCACTAAGATCTTTTGATTGAACTTTGAGATTTTCCACTGGCCTTGATAAATAAGATTCTTTTTTATTTATCCCTTACTCACCTGTGCTACCATTGAACACTGTAAAAAAGATTGAATGACTGCAAAAACTTAAAAGTAGAACACTCAAATACTTAAAAGTAGATTACTCAAAATATTTTAACCCTCCAGAAATAAACCCTGAGAAAATTATCAACTGCCTGTCTCCCTCTCACATGAGCTCGCAGGGTCTCTTTGTTCACTTAGTAACACCTGATTTTTAAGCAGATATGTTGTGTGGTGTCTTATGCAGGTATAATTTTATTAACTAGTCATCCATATGTGGACAGTTGGGTTATGAAATATTATACTGAGAAACAGCAAGATTAGGTCATAAATAACCGAATGCTCACTGATGTCACATTGCACTTTTGAAAAGAGTCAAATCTGAGTACTTTCTGTTCTGATGACTCTAATCAATAGTAATATAGGAAAGCATCCTTAAGAAGGCTTGTGTTTTGTGGAGGGCCACCTGAATGATTCTCCTTGAAGGAAGAGCAATTGTCTCCATTTTGACTAAACCTGGCCCTGTTTCCATGTATTGATATGTGCAAAGCTGCCTAAGTTTTGTCTTTATCCCCTCAGTTGGTTTAATCAATGCAAATGGGTCTAGTTGAGGTGCTGATGTGTAGCCAGTAAAACAGTGCAACAGGTCAGTGAAGCTTGTAGCTCTCAAGTAATGGTGTGAGCTAGGCTGAGTGATGCCACACTGTCGGCTGAGAGTGAGCCTCAAGAAAAGAAGTTATGACTTCTCAGGACTTGCAATTACACATCAGAACTGAAGCACTGACCCCAAAGCACTAGATACTGCCCCAATCTGTGGCATGCAGATTACTCTTTCTGCTTATCTTTTTCTCTGCATATTGCAGAGGTGAATTCAGGCCTCCTACCTAGCTCAGCTCACAGCACTCACGTACTGTCCACCACTCTCACAGTCACTCATCCCTGAACCACTCTCCTCTTCAAGAATTAGCAAAATCTCTTTTCAGCCCTAGATCAACACATTTTTTCCAGTTGGTCACTATTCTGGCTGGCCCTAGAACCCCTTTGGCTCCCCAGCATTTGGAGATATATATATATATATATATATATATATATATATATAATATATTTGTGTCTTTATCTGTGTCATGGATTGCACTGGAAGTGGTGGATTGGAATGAACTCCCTAGAATTTCAATAACTTTTCCTTTGCCAATTGCGATGAGGTCTGGGGAGGGCTTTCTATAATGTTTATCCCTATTCTACCTGTGTACATCATTTGCGTGCTTTAATTCTGGATCCATGGGAGTCAGTAGTATTAAAGTGTAGTTGAGAGCCTAAATTCCTTTCCAAAGGATGCCTGGATGTTTGTAATTTTACAATGAACTGCAAGACTGAAACAAGTACTGTCCCTTAGACACTTTTCTAGTAAATTATTGTTCTTTGCTGTATAATACTATCTTGGTTACTTTCTTGATTATGGGGACAAAATACCTGACATCCACATCTTAAAGGAGGAGAGTTTTATTTTGGCTCGTGGTTTTAATCCAGCAGGCCCCAAGGCAAACAAACAAACAGTCAAACAAACAAAAAACCAGCCTGGTAGAAAGGTCTGGTGAAGGAAAGCTGCTTACATCATGGCAGCCAGGAATCAGAGAGAGAGTGAAGGAGCCATGGAGGGTAATACACCCTCCCAGTGACCTCCTCCTGCTACCAGACCCCACCTTGTAATGGCACAGTCATTAGTGGATGAGTCCACTGATAAGTATAGTTCCCCCATGATCCAGTTACCTTCCCAGTGAGTGAGATTTTTGTGGGATATTTTAGATTTAAACCATAACAGATAGAAATGGAACCATAGTGAAGTAGTTTTCTAATGCTTCTCCCCTGTTGTGCCAGTCCATCCTGCCTAAGGACAGATCAAGGAGGCCCAAGCTTTCTACTTGGTATATAATACTCTGAGGTGAACAGGAGAGGACAATTGCCTAGTGGTCCTGTTGTTCTACTTGAACTGGACACCTGTCATGTCCAAGGGCTTATTAGAACATATCCTATCATGCCTGACATTCTATTAGAATGCCATACTCTCCAGGGCTTCCACAGTGTCTGTCCCATGTGCTACCATTCTCTACTTCTACCTATCTAGCTCAAAGTCCTGCTCCTCTCCAACCTCCTCAACCCTCCCACATGCTTTTTGGAACTTAATGGCCTGTCACAGCAAACTCCCCCATGCCCTTAGCTAGCCCCCTGCTGGACCTACATGAAACCAGTGTTGTGACCCCATGGACATCAATCTCTTGCAGCCCTTGCTAGTGGAGGCAGCTCATTGCTAACCTTCTGTTGTTACTGCTTCTCACCTGGAGGTGAAGTCAGCATCCTCCCAGCACCCTGCTTCTGCTTCTCAAGGATATGTCTTCTTTCTTCCTTTAAACATGCAGATTTTTTGAGTTTTATGCTTCTTACCTTCCCTTCTTTCTACTTCTCTCTGTTGCTGTTATCTATGGTCATTCTCAGCCGTGCACTGACCACAGTCTTATCACTGTTGCCTGTCTTCATTCTTCATTCTCAGTAGTCTGCACCTAGTACCAGGACCTTTTGGATCCTGGCTTGGTTCTCTCCACCTTGCCCATTGCTTCTACGGTCTTAATGTTGAACATTCCCTTGCCAATGATAAGGCGAACTTCAAAATCTTAAGCATTTACTTCTTAACATTAGCGTCTCTGCTTCCAGCTTACCTACTCTAGTCCTCCCATTCTAATAGTCCTTCTAATTTGTTTGAACCTTTAGTCTCCTTGCCCAATCCTATCATTGGTTTCCTTCATATCCAGTTTAGATTCTGTCATGTGACTATAATAATATCCTTGCCTTCCTTTTCCAAACGTATTTAAATGCTGCCACTAAACAGCTGAGTAATGTGGAAAGAAAACCACTCAAGCATGTGAGCTAGGCTTTCTTTGAATTTCTGGCCACTGTCGCATAATTCTACTTTGTTTCCTTAATGTATTAACTTTCTCATCTCCTAGGACCAGTACTAGTCTGTGCTGTTAGGAAGCACGCCTCACAGCAGGAGCTGAGCAGCAGTTGAGGAAATTTCCATCTGTATTGACAGCCTTTCCCCATCTCTGGCATTTCTGCCTGAGCGCTGCCTCCCGTCAGATCAACACTGGCATTAGATTCTCATAGGAGCTTGAGCCGTACTGTGAACTGTGCATGGGAAGGACCTAGGTTGTGTTCCTTTCATGAGAATCTAATCCAAAAACCATTCCCCTCTTTCTCACCATGGAAAAATTATCTTCTAGGAATTTGATCCCTAGTGCCAAAAATATTGGGAACCACTGCCCTAATGGGAATATTCTCTTCTCTCCTAAATTCTCCTCTGTTGTTTTTCTCTGATGAGTTTGCCCTCTAGTGATTATCAACAATGAATACAGCACTGGGTGCCTTATCTTTCCACATACCTTTGACCATAATTTCCCTTTAACTCCAGTTTCTGTGGACAGGGTGTTCCTAAACCTCTTCTCATTCTGGGATCCATTCCCTATCACTTCTTGGAAACACAGTTCCTGCAGTAGTTTGCCTTGGCCAAGTACCCAGGCCCTGGAATCAATTTATCTGAGGGAGAATCTCAGTTCTACCACTTGTTGTGTGTATGAGCTTAGGAAGATGCTGTGACACCTCTGTGCTCCAGTTACTCATCAAGCTAATGTTCCCTGCTTCACAGAGGAGTTGTGAAGGTTAAAGAAGTGAGTTTTTGTGAAACCTTTGGACCTGGATGATGCAAGTAGTAGTTACTGTGTCTGTGTCCTCTGCTGCCACTGCTGTCCTCTCCATGGTCAGCCTCTCTCCTGGATCCCTTACTTCAGCATGCAGACATCTCTCTCATTCCTTGATCAGACAGACAGATGAAAAACCTTCCCTTCTCTCCACATTTCCCTGGCTCCTCCGCTACCACTCTGTTGTTGCTCTTGACAGTGAAGCTTCCTAAGTGAGGGGTCTGTAGTCTCTACACCAGCTCTCATATTATTTCCTCACCTCTTCCACTTGCATTTCTACTCCCAGTGCCCTAATGAGATGGCTTCTGTCAGGGTAATCAAATGACTTCCGCATTGCTGAAAATATGGTACCTTCTAGGTTCTTCTGATATTTCACATCTCTATGTCTTTGCTTTAGCTGTTGTCTTAGTTTGTTTTGGCTGTTGTAACAAATTACTGTAGATTGGGTGGCTTAATTTATCTTTCACTGTTCTGGAGGTTAAAAAGTCCCAGATCTAAATGTCAGCTGTTTTGATTTTTTTTCTTTTTGGTACTGTGGATCGAACTCGAGACCTTGTGCTTATCAGGCAAGCGCTTGAACTGCTGGGCTAAATTCCTGGCCCATATCAGCTGTTTTGGTGTCTGGTAAAATTCTGCTTCCTATTTTGCAGATGGTGCCTTCTTTCTGTGCCACCCATGGCAGAGTCCACAGAAAGGAAGCAAGCACTCATGTTTCTTCTTATAAAGGCACTAATCTCATTAGCAGAGGCCCCACCTTCTAATTATTTTCCCAAAGCCCCATCTCCTAATGCCATCACAGTTATGCATTCTCTTCCTCATGCTTGAATACTTCTTGCTTTTTGGAATGCAATATTGTACTCTTTTTTTCTTATCTAGTGGTTCTCTTCTCATTTTCATTCGCTGACTCCAGTACTGCCTCATGTCTACGTGTGGAGGGCCCTAGGATTCTTCTCTCTCTGTGCAGCTTTCCTGGGATGGCCTCATCTAGTTCCACAGTTTTAACCATCCCATTACTTCCATTACTTCCATATATCTCCATTCTTGATCTTTTCTCTGAGCTTTATACTCACATATCCAAATTAAACAACATGCCCCCAAATCATCAACGGGTCAATCTGAAATAGGCTCATCTGCATAATTTTCTATTCCCACATTAATGCCTAATACATGTAACTGATTTGCTGAAGAGTCTCAGGCCATAGAGACAAATATAAAATGACATTATTTGTTTATTTTACTGATTTTAGTTGTACTTGCTTAAATCCTACTCTTTTTCTGGTTAGACCCTTAACATGATCTTGGCTCAATTCCCTAAAGACTCAATAAGTCAGAATAATTAAAACTTAGTCCAGCTCAGCTCCAAATTTCAAAACTTAAATTTGGCTTCTGCCTTTGTTGCAGTAAAACCTAAGGTGATAATCTAGATCGCCACTTCGCTAGTAGAGGGGCTGTGATCGGACTTGACATTCTTCCTCCTACTTCCTTTGGGGGAAGGCAGAGATACCTTTAAAACTCTTGTCTCTGGGCCTCTTCTCCTGATGGGATGTGGCTGCTTTCTTCCGGTACCACTGAGATTTACTGTGTCTTGATACCCTTCTGAGAGATGGGTATCTTACTGATGAGGCAGCCCATGTTCCTGCCTTTCTACTAGCGTCCATGCATCTCTAAGAGGAGCAGAAACAGCACACAGAGAACGAGGAAGTGTGGTTGCTTGTCACCCTCTCCCTCAGGACAGATGCCAAACTCTCCCAAGATGTTGCCCACTACACTCTGCGCCCCTGGCAGCTCCCCACGGACCTGCACAAAGCATTTGGCTTAGAAATAAAGGCTTGGTCTCATCAAGGCTGCTCAAAATGATGCTTTCACTACAGGTTCCTCTTGGAGCCAATGTCCAGTTGGGAAATTTTCCTTTTCCCAGAAAAGTAGCTTGTCACTTCCATCACTGCACTCTCCATAGCACCCAACTTCCCTTCCTCCGGTTTTCCTCTTGTTCTGCCTGCAGATGGAGGTTGCAAGGTGGTGGATGCAGTTCTGTCCCTCTTACCAAGCCCTGTGGGGGACATCTCTGGTCACAAATGCTCTCACTTATTGGGGGTTATCTTCAGAATGCAAGGGTTCTGAAGACCTTCTCAGCACAAGCCTTATTTGCATCTCCAGGACAATGAGAGGACATCCTCCAGCTGTCTGTCAGATTGGCACTTCATAATTAACACAGCCAAAACAGAACTCTGGCCTTTCCCCACACAGCTCTCTTGTACAACTTCCTCATTCCAGTGAGCAACACTATAATGACACTCCTGCTCAAGTTAAAGACCCAAGGCGTCACGAGCGATACCAGTTAGATATCGCCACAGGAGTTCTGAGGACACCTGAAGCACCCTGGCTTTATCATGACTTTTTCTCTTGGATGCTCAACGGTCAGGCTTTCTGG
>RJWT010056232.1:0-10066 GCA_004365215.1 Cuniculus paca
TGAGACTGCTCACGTCTACCTGAAGGTAGCTTTCAGCCAGCAGTGGGTCTCCTCCAAAGGGCAGGACAAGTGCCCCACTGCCCAGCTAAACGACCCCATTTTGAGGGCCGAGGTCCTGCAGCTCTGCCTATCAGCTATTTTTAGAAAGCGGAGGCTGTGGAAAGTTTCCATTAAGGATTGACTCCTCTGGTTTCCGAGGTTGAGAAAACAGGAAGGCCTTCAGAATCCGGGTTTTGAAAGCTTTTCGTGAAGCTGCCCAGTCCCTCCCCTGGCATCGGGCTTTCATTGCCTCTGCGGGGGTCATGGGCAGGCCTGGCCTTCTTCATTCACGTGCTTGGTTAGGACCCCTGGGTGTCACCTGGACCAGGTGCACAGAACATGGCCAGGAAGTGCTGGTGGACCTGTGGATTTGGTTCAAGTCCTGTTAGCGGATTCATTTCCTCACCTGGGCAGCGTTGGCCATTCTAATGCTTATATTCTCATCCATGAGCAGTCAGGTGCCACTGTCTTCTACCCAGGTTCTAGCCTGCTGCTCAGGAGGCCCTGTGGCCATTACTTTACTTGCATCCTCTCTCCAAGCCCCAACAGCTCTAGGAGGTAGCTGATATTTTTAGACGTGGTTTTTCAGGTGAGAAAAAACTGTTAAACCACAAAGGCAGGGTTCACAGGCAAGGACACAGCTAAGGTGAGATTCTGACCCTGGCCGTCTAAACAAGAAACCAAGCTCTTGCCCTCACCCCCAGGAAAGGAGAGTGGCCAGCCTTTGAGGGGACCCCACACGGGTCTCACTCCTCTCCCCCTCCTGCCAGTGACATGGCCCTGCCTCCTGTGCAGTCAGCTGTGAGGGCAGCTTGGTTCCGGGGAGGCAGAAGCCACCTTGTGGGATGATGCCTATACCAGGACCTCAGAGAAGGCAGCCCCCGTCTTCATGTCTGGGCCAGCATTGTACCTGTGATTCCCTTTAAAAATGAACCTGCATCCCTCAGAGGACACATTCTGCAGACTCACAGCACAGCCTGCACTGGCTGGGGAAAATCCCTGGTCGTGTTGAAAGAAAGAAAATGATACTTAAGTTTGACTGTGGAGTTCTCAGCTACTGTCTTTATAATTAAGGGTCCCTGTGTTTTCATTAGATGTGATCACTCGACAGGTGCTTTCCCCATGTGGTGATCATGGGGGCGGTTTGGTAGATGGTAAAAGATTTAAGTGTGTTAACTGAAAGACAGCAGGGGAGAGTGCTGCCCAGGGACCCAAATCCAGGTCTGCCACAAAGATTGGGGGGTGGGAGAACCGCTTGAGCCATTTCCACTAATAGATCGGTGGCACCAAATATTCTGGTCCACACCAAAAAGAAACTAATAAAAACACATAACATAGGATCGCATTTCTATTAAAAATGGCCAGATGTATAATCACAAGAAGGGTCTGGTTGCGATTCTAAAAAGCTAATTGGATACCTGTTTTGGGTACCTTCTCACCCCATTTTTTCCCCTCTCTTCCCTTTTCTAGTTAATGAAATTATCAGGAAGGAATTTTCAGGACCTCCTGCCAGAAATCAGACGTAGAAGCTGCCATTGTACCCGACGCCTTCTGTCTTGGCCCCTCAGAGCCTCTGCCACCCTCAATTTCTGTCTCCTCCTATTCATCTCCCCGCCGGAGGCCACACTCAGAACAATATCTGGGCACAGCGCCGACCGGCTCTCTGTGAGCACCGGGGCTCTCCTTCCTGTTGAATGCGCAGCCCCAAAGAGCATCCTGGTTGGCCTTAGTGGTGATCTACCCAAATATCAAGTGCCTGCGGACCAGCGCCACATCGTGAGTGCGGCGGGACGCTGGACCTCGCCCGAGACCCCAGTGACTGCGGCTTGGGGGACAGAGCTGTGGGTACTGAGATGGAACCCACTCTCTGCGTTTGATTCTCCAGTCACGGAAACGGCTCCTGTTCCTTTTAAAAGAGGCCTTCTCAAAGCAATCAAAAGGAGGGGGCCCCCCAAAGCCCTCGTGCTAGAGACGGAGATGGACCATTGTCTTTGAGATCGCCTTGCCCAGGCAAGGCGGGGCCACACCAAAAGCTTTATTTTGGAATTTTCTTCTTCCAAAACAAAACTCCCTTGTGCAAAATCATCTGTTAAGACTTCTCAGTGTTAACTTATGACATGTGTACATGATTGTTTATTTCTCTCTCTCTCCTTCAAATTGCAGGCCAAGGAGGCTGGGGGGCGGAGCCTTCTTGGCCAGCTCCTCTGACCCCTGCAGCCAGCACTAATGAGTGTCCAGGACTGAGCTGACCCTGCTGCAGAGTGTGACAGGCTGTGCACACATGAAAGAGTTAAGGAAACTGTTAGGCCTGGGCATTGAACGTCTTCGAGGAGCAGCAGCCAGAGGGCTAATGCAAAAACAAAACAAAACAAAACAAAGTGTGGGGATTTTTGTTAAAATCCAAGTGCTTTTGTAAGTGTTTCCACCAAGATAAAAAGGCTGAATTCCCTCTCATGCCTGAACTCGGAGTGACACAGGGAAGCACAGGCATTGGCCCCACAGGCCCTTAATTTTACTTGAACCCTCTAACGCACCCCTAGGCCTCAGCATGCGGACTTGGGAGCCCAGTCTGAATCAGTCTCCATGTCCAGCCAGGAGCAGCTCTGCTCAGGTGCGTCCTGAGCCTGAGTGAGCTCTGCTGTCTGTCATATGCGATTCATCCCCAGGCGCCTCTGCTTTCCCCCACTGGTGCAGTTTTTGCCAACAACCCACCCCACGTGTCTGTGGTAGGAGAGTTTTATCGCAGTGCTGGGTTTGCTTGTGCTTAGAACTGACATTCATTTCCAACTGTTCATCATCTGCCCAGCAAGCAGCAAGGTGCAGATCACCTTGTTACTCTTCAAAAGGATGTGCTTTGAGCAGTCTGCCAGGTAGAAACCCTAGGAGGAAAGTCGCAGTCCCAAAGTGGCTTATTAGAATCCTGTCTGGTCAAGGTCGCTCAGAGGTAACCCTTGCTGAGAGCTGGGCCAGGTGTGCTTGGTCCCCCCGACAGAAGACCAAGTGCCCAGGTTCTGGCCTGCATGCCCAGTGGTGTTATGGTCTTCTGGTCACTACCCAGCAGTTCTGTCCCATAATGGCAGGGGTCCTTTCCTCCCCCACCCCAAGCAGAGTTGAGCAAAGTTCTCTTTTAAACACATATGCCAGTAAGAAGCCAAGCGCTCCTGCAGAGCTTCTGCGAGGCTGAACACTTCCTCATTAACAAAGAAAGTCCCTGCTACCAGCAGCTTTACCTCCTCGAGACTTCCCTCCCCAGCAGTACTGACTTCAGGAGCGACCTGTGCTCACTTCACCTGGCCAAGAGCCAGTTTTGCATGTGAGGGAATCAGGCCTTTCCTCAGTTACCTGAGTGTTTTACCCAAGTGCCTTCCTGCTATTGTAGCAAAGCAGCTCGGCTTCATTGTCCATGGGGTAAAAAGGACTTAATGCTTTTTCCATCCGTCTTCTAACCATGTTAGCAAAAAAGGGCTTCCCGATAGCTCCAACTCCTATACATATATGTGTATGTATGTGTGTGTAATACACAAATAAACCCCTTTCATTTTTTAAAACATCTTTGCTAGATCGTATAGGAAGCACTTTCATGAAGCTATACCAAATAGCCAAGGAAAGAAAAAGCACTAGTTTTGAGACCTGAACAGGCAAGAGAATGTACGAGTGGACCGCTGTCAAGAAAGTTGTGTCGGTTACAAATGCCAGGATGGAAGTTTGCCAAGTCATTGATAATGAAATATTTTCAGTATGAGAAGAGGCAGTCAAATCCTCAAAAGCAGAAAGGAAAGGTGTCTCAGTGGGAAAGACGGGTGTGTTGCATGTGTGTCAAAGGAGTCTAGGTTAAGTCAAGGTTAGTACTTGCTACATTCACAGTAATATGTAGCATTCTGATAAGTCTGTGTGTCGCTGAATGTAGTATACTTCCAAAGTTTGCAAGTCTTCCTGTATTATATAAAAATACTGCTGCTTGATAATATATATGCCATCCAAATTAACTAGTATGTAAATTTTTATTTTCTTACCTGTATTTTTATGCTTTTTATCTGCCCTCAAAATATTGCACCTCTGTTGGAGTTAGAAAATATTTATAAATGGTCAGAAATCTTTTTAAGTGTCTCTTTTTACATATATGTTGATTCCTTTTTCCCTGAAGAGAAATGGTGTATTTGTGAAAAATTTTGCTAATCATTCCAGAAAACAAACCAAAAAACACCCCCCTCTGAACCTGAGGGGAGAGGAGAAAGCATTTCAGGGCAAGAAAGAGGATGGCTTTGTGGAAGAAGAATCTATTTTTCTTCTGCTTGCTGGAAGATAATGCTTTCAGCCCTGAGCCTGGGTTTTGTCACGGAGGAGAACTGTATTATCAATAAATGGGCAAGGAGGTGATTTTGATTTGAAACAATAGCGCCTGCTTGCACTGTGATGAATGGAATTCAGAGTTCCTAGTCAGAGGACTGCAAGCGCCAGCTAGATCTCAAGCTGGCCAAGTCCTGGTTGATGACCTCTGCACACATTAACCAAAGGACAGCCATGGCTTCCAGCATCGATGTGGCCAAGATGAAAGAAGTTGATTTCTTCCAAGAACTGGGAAGCACTGTTCTTCTATTTTTGGTTTACATGCAGTCGCCAAGACATCTGTCTCAACAAGTGAGTCTTGGCTGGGGTGAGACTGTCATACTTAGGCAGATCGGAAGTTGATGTGTTGTGATTGTCACTCTGGACTAAAGGGAGGTTGAACTTGTTTATTTTCATGTCACAAAGTCTCTCCACATGCTTTTTATTGTTCAGAACTGAAAGAATGTCAGTGGTCCACTTAACTCTGTTCACTTCACATTTACAAGAGGCACAGAGGTAGTGGCGTTCCTGACAAGCTGGGATGACCTTTCTCAAACTCATTTTTTGGAGGGACAGCCCACTGGGGACCCAATATATCTTAACTGTGGGTCCAAGCTTAGGGTTTGGGCATTAAGTCTCATGGAATCAAATAGGCCAGTTGCAAATACAGTAGGTGTTTTCCTGTCTCCCATCAAAGTCCTTGAGAGCAGCATCACATAAAACCAGGGTCACAACCTCCCTTTGCATTCCTGATGTCACTATCTTAATTCAGTTTGTTTAAAAACAAACTGGTGATTGGCGAGAAAGGTATTTCCTGAGTGAGCCTCTCTAAAAATGTGATGAGGTCCTGGGAGCTGGAAAGGAAAGGGTTAGCACGGTCCGTGGCAGATTACACTCCCCTGCCAGTTTGAGGTTTGGATGCAATGGGTGCAGATGATGCGGTTTCCATGACAGCGGGTGCTCCCGGCATTCTGACTGGCCTGTTCAGATGTGGTTGTGGGACCATAAGGCCAGCATCTTGTCAGTGAAGCCCACTCACACCTGTTGCCTCTGCAGCTCTCAGAGGGAGGGAATATTAGGTCCTAAACAATTCTCCAAGAGATGCAAGCCGTTCCAGCTCGGTGGTGCTGGAAGCCTTGGTCTGGAAAATCCTATTAAGGGAGTTTGAATACATCACATTCCTATGCAAAATGTTTTTTATCTCCAATTTAATGTAGTTTATTTTTGCTATATGTAAAGTATTTTTATACGGCTTGTACTATGATAGTTTAGCAATAAAACAGTTGAAAGCAGCAGCTACTTGGATGTGTCTTTGCTTCTGCAGAGGGGATATTGTGGGGTTAATATTTTGTGTGTGCATAGACCGTGTGTTTCCCTGTGCCTCATCTCAGCCTGAGAGGAAGTACAGTCCCATTTTACATATAACACAGGCTCAAAATCCACTGGACCAACATGACAGGGCCATGCAGTGAACCTCAATTCGTCTGCCTCCATCACAGCTCTGCTGTGCTCTGTCTCTGGACTGCTTTTGAGGCAGCATCTCGAAAAGCTAGATTTATAATGTCTACCTTGGACCAACTACCATGGGGTTTCAGAACATGTGCTAAGGTCATGACTTGGAAGGCAAAAGCCATCCTTCGCCTGTGAGCATCTTGCAAAATTTTCAAGAGAAGGGGGCAGCACCTTTTACCATCAAATCTTCACACAAATATTCCAAGTATTAAAACTTTCCAGCTGGCTTCCTCTAAACAGCTTTTTTCCTCTATTAGCTAAAGCACCTAACACGTGTAGAAGAAATTTATTTTTTAGGCCTTAATTTTATGTAAACTTCCATCCTTTAGTGTTTTTCTTGTTTTTGTTTTGTTTTGTTTGTTTTGAGACAGGGTCTTGCTATGCAGTTCAAGCTAGCTTTGAACTATGTAGCCCAAGCAGGCCTTGAACTCATGGCAATCCTCCTACCTCAGCCTCCCGAGTGCTGGGATTACAAGTGTGCACCACCACGCCGAGCTTATCTTTAGATCTACTCAAGTCCAGGAGCATGGAGTCCCGGCTGTAGGCCCTGTGCCACTCCTATGACCCTGCACTTAGAGAGCCTTCCCAGGAATTTCCTAGGTCTCCTTCCAGATATCCTGCCTGAAACCAGCAGGACCATACGGACAGCTCTCCCAAGCCCCAGCTGAGTCCTTCATGGGCCCTGGCAGCTAGACACACCTGCCTTGAAATGGTTTTAGTCCGCTTGGCAGCTGGGATGAGCTGTCCCTGTTTTTCCTCTTTAGCTACCCCCCCCCCCCAGAGCTCCAGAACATGCCTCTCTAGGGACCAGGCCAGTTCCCACAAGAGCCCTGGTAAGAGAGCTGCTCCTGACAGCTGGTCTAGGAGAGGGTCCACCGGCACAGTCCTAACACGCTGACATGGGAAGGACTCAAACTGCTTATGTGGGCAGAAGCCAACCACCCCAAGCAAAAGTACCTGCACAAGGCCACACGCCCCACCGGCGACTCTGTGCCCCTTAAGATGCTTGCTGCAGCCGTGGGCACCCATCCTTCCTTAAATTAACTCACTTCTGAACCCCTCCACCCCATTTCTCCTGACAGAAAACCAGAGCCATCTTCAGCAGAAGAAATTAGGCAATCAGTTAAAGCATCTGTGTCCCACATCTCCATGTAAGCCTCATTTCGGAAATATGAACGTGGCCCATGCCTCAGTTTCCCCAGATAGCAAATAAGGGCAACCGCGCAGTCATTGAGTGCTTACGTGAGCATCAGTTATGGGTTCCACATGGATCAGAAACACACTGCAGACTTGACCAAGATTCAGGGTACAGCCTGGGGCCCCCAGTGGGACCTCACATTCCCAACTCGTGGAAGAGACGGTCAGAGCTGGGGGTCTGGGTTTCTCTAACTACATCATTAAAGCCAGAAACTTGCGTTTAGCCCACTTTCAAATCCTGAAATGGAAAGGAGACACGGGACACCTTGCAGAGATTTGGCCAGGAGTTTGCAAAGCTGAGAAGGCCCTTGCTAACATGCAGCATCAGCACAAAACAGCAGAAACAACGCGGGCTTGCTAACAAGTGGAGCCTCAGCGAGGCTGACGGGAGAAACGCAGGCTCCGACTCAGCGTTTTCGCTTCTTGGGCTGCACGGGTACTGGTTTCTTGGCAGAACCAGGCTACTTTGCAGTCACGCTGGGAACCAGCAGGCACAGACCCACAGGGACCTTTAAGAAGTAAAAGCGATGTCATTTATATGGAGCAGCCCCGTAACTGCGATAGTGCACAAAGACGACCCGCACCTGCCCAGCTCCTGCCCTCCGGGAATTCCTGGTTTCTGGAGAACTTCAGGCTCTGAGACTGCACCGGACTCGAGACACAAAGTACGTGACAATCCGATCTGTTTTACATCCTGGTCCTTAGCCTTTCCTTTAAAGGGGGCAGTAGACCACAGCCCTCGACAAGACTCACACAACCTTCCCCCAAACACGCTGCCCACGGTTCACGCAGGCCGAGTGTCAGAGGACACAGATGGCGATCTGATGAAGCGCCTCTGCTTGAGGCTGCCCAGGCTGCGCTTGAGGAAAAAGCATTCAGAGGACAACCCTGGCGCAGGACAGCCTCCAGACACGCCCTGTGACTCCTCCACTTTCATAACTGCGCTCCCGGTTTCCCGATTCCCAGCCCCGCCCTTCTTCCCCATCGGCCTACGGCAACACCATCTCAGCCATTCCGTAGCCAAAACCCTGGGCATCACCCCGGCTCTTCACTCCCCTGGTTCCCACAGAGTGGCCAGGTCCTTGAGATCCTTCTCTGAAACATGTCACACGTGCTTCCTGTCGCTGCACCACACTCCTCTCTGCAAGACCGAGCTTAGAGACCCTCGGGTGCTGTCCCACCCCGGCTGGAAGCCTGCACAGGCCACCCTTGTGCTGGGAACCATCTGGATTCCAGGTAAGAGGCTCAGTCAGCTTCCCTGCCGCCACCTCCCAGACGCAACAGCTGCGCAGCCTCTCTTCTGACCGTCTCGGGCCACACCATCTCCCACGGAGCGCTCTGCTTTCCCCAGTTCCCAAAGGCTCTGACCACTGAGCTCTGCCGAGCTCTCCAGGTCTCCAGGCAAACACCTGTCCTCAGAGGGCTGCCCTGACGCCCAGGGGCGCTGCGGGTGCACACCATGCCCTGCCCGCATACACACAGCACGGAGCTCTGTGGAAACCGCTCCTGCTTGGGTGCCCTTCGCGCCATCCCATCTGAGAGTCCCAGGAGAGAAGCAGGCTTTGCTCAGCATGCGGTCCCCACCCCCAGGCACCCTAGGAGCTAGGTGCGAATGAGCAGACACGCCGAGCTTTCATGATACCCGAGAGTGGCCCTGAGAACAATGCACTGATCAGGACCGAACGGAAAACTAATTGCGTCCTAATATTTAACACATTTTTAAAAACCAAACGATGCACTCAGAGCCTTTCCTTCTGTCCCCTGTGGCTCAGGACACTTATTCCTGATTACACGGCAGTGCAATCCATCCTCTCTTCTAGAGAACGTCAGCTCCCTTCGAGGCAGAAAGCAATAAAGACCATGGCTTCCTGGGGACCCGGAGCTGCCAAGCCATCGTCTGTTCTGGCAGCCTGAGTCACCTGTGGCCCTGCAGCCTGAAAAGTGCTCCCACTGTGGCCCAGAGATTCCTTGGGGACAAGGAAGAGAAGCCGCCAGCCGGCTGCCTTTTACGAGCCAACCTGAAACTCGACTTCCCTGGGGAGCTCGTCTGACAAGGCGAGTGACGGGACTGTTGCCGCCAGTGAGGTGCCGCTGGAGCCAGCTGTGTGCCACATTAGATGGTGCTAAGGCGCTGGGCTTGGCCCGTGCCATCTGGCCCCTCCCCAAAGACACCAGGGGCTGTGCTGCCAGTGACCCGAATTCTCCTTTATCTTAAGTGGTGCAGACAAATCGGGGCGGCCCAGGAACTCCATAAGGACCTCAAGCCCAGGCCTGGGCTCTGGGGTCCTGAGACACAGGCCAGGGAGGTAAGCCTCAAACAGAGGCCCGTGCAGCTCAGAGAGGATTGGGGCCTCCTCTGAGACAGGAATTGGGGGCCCATCTTCCAAGTCTAACCCCGGGGCTGTTTGCTTTGCAAGTTCCCCCATCCGCATCAGACTCTCGTCACCCTCTTCCTCCTAATCCCTGTGAGGCTCAGAAGCCCCCACTTTCTGCCCTCTTCCCCTCCTGAAATGCTGTATTATCCTCTGCCTCTCATGGCCTATTGCAAATAAGGCCCCCAAACCCCTTGTCTTTCCCCCCAAGGCCCGGGTCATTTTTGTTCTAACCAATACCCAGGGGCTCCTGAGGCCCCTTCCCCAGCCGACCCGTGTGACGATCATTCCAAACTCAGCCACTCAAAGCAACCCAAGTTTTGAGCTCTTACCTTTCTGGAAATCAGACGTTCAAAATGGGGCGCCCGGGGCTAAAGTCAAGGTGCTGGCAGGCTGGGGTCTTTCGGGAGGCTCCAGGGGAGAGCCCTATGCTGCTTTTTCCAGTTCTCTGGAAATAAAGCGGCTGCCCCAGGGGCCTCAGCCCCTCGCCCTTCGCTCCTCACTCTGGCCCTGCGCTCACAGCACCTGCTTCCGTTTCCGCTGAGGCCCTGCACTCTGGCCCGACTCACCTGACCCCTCCCACCTCGCCCGTGGTCAATAGTCGCACCTGCGAATCCTCT
>RJWT010056233.1:0-10056 GCA_004365215.1 Cuniculus paca
TGATATATTGCATATTGTTATCTTCAAAGTAGTAGCTCATATTACAAGATATAGGCATAAAAGTTGATCAAACAATATAAGAACAAACCATTCTTTTCAATAAACTAAAAGAAATTAGTAATAAAATTATCTTAGCTATTTTGTATATGTATGTATTTTTTTTTCTTTTCCCTTCCTTTTCTCCTTTTCCCCATCTCAGTTGTCCTTTTCTTTTGAGCAGTTTCTTTACTTTCTGTGATATCTATTGTAGATTTTGGATCTTATTTACTCTTTCAGTTTCTTACACTAGAGACATAGTATGATGTTTACACATGTGAGTCTGATTTATTTCCCTTATAAGTATGGTCTCCAGTTGCATCCATTTACCTATAAAAGCCTCAAGTTTGTCTTTCTTTATAGCTGGTAGTATTATATTGCATTAAAAAAAAAACCACATCTTTTTTTATCTATTCCTCAGTTGATGGTTATTTGGGTTGTTTCCAAAATTTAGATATTACAAATTGTGTTGCTATAAACATAGGTGCACATATATCGCTGTGGTATGATGTTTTTAATTCTTCTGGGAAGATTCCCATAATGGCTGGGTTGAATGGGACCCATGATGCTAGCTTTTTGAGGAATCTCCACACTGATTTCCACAGTGGTTGCACCAGTTTACATTCCCAAAAACAGTGGAAAAGGGTTTCTTTTTCTCCATAACCCACCAGCACTTGTTACTGGATGATTGCATGATGACAGCCATTCTTTCTGGAGTGAGATGGAATCATAGTGTTGTTTTAATTTGCATTTCTTGAATGATCAATGACGTTGAACATTTTTTCATATATTTACTTGTCACTTCTTCATCTGAGAAGTGCATATTCATCTCATGTTCTCTAGAAGAAAAATAGCCTCTTTAATAAATGGTGCTGGAGAAAGTGGCTTTCCATATGCTAAAGACTAAAACTAGACCCATGTCTATCACCACGCACTAAAGTCAAAATGCATCAAAAATCTAAATATTAAAATAGAAACGCTAAATCTACTGGAAGAGAAAGTAGGTAGAAATTTCAAAGACATAGGAGTAGGCAGAGAGTTCATAAACAAAAACCAAACTGCACAGGAGGTACTTCAAAGAATCAACAACTGGGATCTCATCTTCTTGAAAGGTTTTTGCATCAAAAGAAATCACCAATAGAGTGAAAAGACAACCCATAGAATGGGGAAAAATGCAACATCATTGGTCATTCGAGAAATGCAAATTAAAACAACACTGAGATTCCATCTCACCCCAGAAAGAACCTTCCCTCAGACAAAGTACTCCTATCTAGAACATATACAGAATTTTAAAAAATCAGGACCTCTAAATTCAAAGACCCAATCCAATAATATTTTTTTATTTTGGTAGTGTCATTGTGATTTCATCTTTTTCATTTCTAATTGTATTGATATAGGTTTTTGTTGTTGTTGTTGTTACACTGGCTAAGCATTTGTCTATTTTTTTGTTTTGTTTTGTTTGTTTGTTTTTTGTCTTTATGAGACAGGGTCTCGCTATGCCATTCGGGCTGACCTTGAGCTCACTTTGTAACCCAGGCTGGTCTTGAACTCACAATGATCCTCCTGCCTCAGCCTCCCGAGTGCTGGGTTTACAGGTGTGCACCACCACACCTGGCTTATTTTGTTTATTTTTTGAAGAACCAACTCTGGTAGATTTTTCTTTGTATTTTTGGTATCAATTTTATTGATGTCTGTTCAATCTTTATAATTTCCTTCTTTGTACCAGATTTGGATTGTTTAGATTGTTATTTTATTCTAGGACCAATATATATTGGAGCTCCTTACTCTTCAGCATATGAGTGAAATTGAGCTGTCAGTCTTTTCTAGGGTATTTACTATGTCTCTGTAAACCTGGAATAGTTATGGTCTGGTTAAGAGGACTGTTCTTTTGGCAGAGTTCATATGTCTTAACAATCTGTTGCATTGTCTGAGAGAGTCCCTCTACTATGAAAAACTTTGAGGCCATCTTGTGGGTCTTGTTTCTCCCCAAGTGAAGTTTGATGTAAAGACTTAATAATTTTCCACTAGCACTAGGAAGGAACAATGTACCATCATCTAATTGTAACCATCCTGATGGAAACAACTGACACTCATGGAAAAGAGCCCATTCAATACTTGGATTGAATATAATCAAGGAATGCTTCCCAGATCAGGGTGCCTGAAGGGAAGGCCCTCAAGTAGCTTCTTTTGCAGCTTCATAAGTCAGTTGATTACCTTGAAATGCTTTGTCAACTCCTTTTTGGTGCCCTGTATAGTGAATTAACACCACTTTGGAGGGTATACAGACAGATGGTAAAAATGTGTTTATCTCTTTATGATACTTTATGGGAGGTCTATTGGCTGTTAGTAATTCCTTTTTTTCTATATGGCCACATGAGTATGTGGCACTAGGAAAGCATATTTTGAATATATATACTGATTTTGTTTTTGTTCTTCACTGAGTTGTAAAGCCTTTGCCAGAGCTATAAGTTTTGCTAACTGGGTACTAGTCTCAAGGGCAACCAAGAAACTTTTAAGTGTCTGATTGTAGAGTTAGTATTGAATATCCTCTTTTTTGTCCCATTTGCCATGAAGGACCTGTTATCACAGAAGATGGTTGTAATGGTTGATACACTGTATTAACTTGAGAGGTCTAGAAGTTTTACTAAGTAACTTAGCAGTTCTACATCCTAGGGTATAGAAGACATGCACTTACCACTCTAGGATGTTGTTCATTGTGTTAATTTGATAACTTTAGAAATTTAACTAAGCGATTCAGCAGGAGACTAGTGCCCTCACTTTGTAAACATTCTCAGCCTGTGCAAGAGGAGGGCACAGAAACGGTGTGAGTGCTACACCCAAGGGTGAGTAGTCTGCACAAAATATAAGGGAGAAAAAGAAGCTTTTTCTGCCCCCTCTTTTACTCTTGCTGCTTTTGCTGTCTTCAGCTGCCTTGAACTATTGGCCCTCACCATCATCCAGCTGATTATGGACTGAAACCTCCACAAACTGAGCTAAATAGGCCTTTCCTTCCTTAATTTTGAGTGTCAGGTATTTTGTCTCAACAACAAAAGTAACCAAGACAATGGTCAAAGCAGGGTCAGCAAGTGGAGTGTTTAACAAGTCTTTTCTGGCTGCATATGTGTGGAGAACTACTTGTTCACAGTCATGTCTTTAGCTTTAGTTTTCTCCTTTTTTTTTTTTTCCTTGTCTTTTTTGAAACAGGATCTCACCACACAGTTCAGGCTGGCCTTGAGGTCACTTTGTAGCTCAGGCTGGTCTCAAACTTGCATCAATCCTCCTGACTCAGCCTCCCGAGTGCTGGGATTACAGCTTTGTGCCACGACATGTGGCTTTTATTTTTCTCCTTTTTTGAAAGAAAGGTGGCAGGGTTTAAGAAGGAACATGTTTTTATTTGAATGGTTGTTTTTTTTTTTTAACGAATGGTTGGTTCTTTTAGAAGTATCACCTGATGTTTAAGAAGTCAGTCATCTGATAACCATAGGCGTCCTTTGGAAGAAAGAAGTCCTGCCTCATTGTGAGGTGTGTATACAGTGAGATCTTTGCCTAAAGTCAGCTTGGATGCCTCTGGCACCAGGAGAGCTATAGCAGCCACCGCTCTAAGACATGCAGGCCCCTCTTTGCTACAATGTCTAATTCATGACTCAGATAACCTATGGGCTGTTGCGCAGCTCCTAGCTCCTGTGTAAGCACTCCCAAAACCATGCCCCACCTTTTATCAACAATAGATTGAAACAGTGTCCTGTTGGTTGGCTCCATACCAGGTCATCTAGAAGTGCTCATTTAAGCTTCTGGAATGTAGTTTGGGAATCAGGTTCCCAGGCTAAAATATGGGTATATGCCTTTAGGGTTTCCTTATAAACTGATAGAGGAGTCATGCAATCTCATCGTACCCTGCTACTTAAAGGTGACAAAAACCTGTAATTCCTAGGAATCCCTTTAGCTGTTTTAGGGTCTTAGGCTGGGGAAGGAAAGCATTGGTTTACTTCTTTCATCCCCATTTTTGGGTTCCCTTGGATATTATGAAGCCCAAGTGTTTTACCTCAAGGCTGTAAAGTTGTGCCTTGGAGATCTTGTAACCGCTGACATTAGAAAAGTTAGCAGGCCACAGATACCCTGGCTAGAGAGCTCTTTCTAGGGGTACATAATAGTATATTATCTATGTATTGCAGGACTGTGACCTGGAAAAATTCAAAACATGCCAAGTCATGGGAAAGCACTTACCAAAAAAAGATGAGGACTGTTTCTGAACCCTTGAGGAAGCATAGTCTAAGTCAGATGAGAAGCCTGGTTGTGAGGATTTTCAAAGGCAAAAGGAAACTGGGAATCTGTATGTAAAGGAATACAAAAGAAGATATCTTTTAAATCTAATACTGAAAACCAATCAGCATCATTTGTGTTCTGAGAAATGAGAGTGTACAGGTTAGGTACCACTGGGTAGACTGGTAACTTTTGCTTCATTTACCAATCTAGGGTCCTGTACCAACCTCCACTCTCTATTGGGTTTTTAAACTCCCAAGACTTGAGTGTTGTAGGGGCCATTACAGGGTATAGGTAAATCTCACATCCTTAAGTTGTCAATTATAGACAACAGTCTTTTTTTTAGCTTTAGGCCTTAGAGGGTATTGTCTCAAATGAGAAAATATAGTAGGATCTTTAAGATGTATTTGTACTGGGGCAGTTCTTATTGCTCCTCTTACTTTACCTTTTGTTGCCAATACTTTAGGATTTATTTCTGTCTCCATGAGGGGGAAGCAGCATACCTGACCTGAGTGCATGTATACTACAACATTCAAACAAGATATCTCTCCCCAGGAGAGCAACTGAACTTTTAGGCATAATCAAAAAGGAATAGGAGAAGAAAAAACTGTCCCAGTTACAGCCTAAGGGTTATGAGAAATAGTGAGTTATCTCCTCTCCAGTGACTCCTTTCACTGAAGTATGACAGGTGGAAGGAAGGCCAGGTTTGAAAAGGACCAAGGGGCATGCAGCAGTGTCCAGCAATAGGGTGGTTTCTTTTCCTTCTATAGTCATGATTACCTGGGGTTCCTCTATGGAGATGACAGTCTAGTCAGAGGGAGAAGGAAGAGAGTGGCCCAGGGTCCTGTGGGGAGCAACAGAGATGACTATCCTTGACTCTCCTTCAAAAGAGGAACAACTACCTCCATTTTGAATAAACTTGGCCCTATCTCCATGTACTGATGTGTACACAGCTGGCTTGGTTATTTCTTTATTCCTTCAATTGGCTTTAAGCAATGCAAATTGGATTGGCTGAGGAACTGATGTATAATCTCTAAGGCAAAGTGGCAGGTCAGTATTACCCCACCCAGTGACTCCCCAAGTATGTGGTTGAGCCGGGCAGGATGGAGAGTCATGCTCCACGCTGTCAGCTGGGACCGAGCCTGGAGAAAGATGCTGTGACTTCCCAGGGCAAAAAGGACTGTACATCAGAACTGAAGCACCGACCCCAAATTATTAGCTATTATCTCAGTTGTTATGCAGATTGCTCTCTCTGCATTTCTTGCCCTCTGTGTATGGACGAGATGATCCCAGACCTCCTACCTAGCCCAGCTCATGGTAGTCACCGCAGTCATGTATTTCTTGCTACTCTCACTGCCACTCATTCCCAAGCCACTCCCCTTATGGAGCATCAATAAAACCTGGGAGGGGCTCTGGGTCAAGGCCTTTGTTCCAGTGAGCCACCATCTTGGCTGGACTTAGGACCCCTTGGTTCCCAACAACTGTGTATATGTCTCAGTGTCTTTCTTCTTGCTGTGGGCTGCACTGGAAGTGGTAGATTGGAATTAACTGATTAGAATTTCAATAACTTCTCCATGGGATTACAATTATAAACTTTCCTGAACCGCAGTGAGGACAGGAAAGGGTTCTCTATAGGGCCCTTTTAGTCTTGCTGAATCAGCTGGTAAGATGGATCTGATCCTTGGGACCTCCATCTCAGGGGGCAGTCTGACTTCCAGTGGTTACCTTTGCAATCAGGGCATGGCTTGGGACCTCTCGTCATGATGATTATCACAGTCCCTCTTAAGGTAGCCGGGCTTTTTGCAATGATAGCAGGTGAATTTATTCATTGAGTTCTTCTTGGAGCCCCAAGAATCAGATTTAAAGTTTATCCTTTTAAAGGCTGGAACCAAGGCAGCCATTTTCTCCTGGTCTTTTTGTTTTCTCCCCTTGGGCTCTGCTTGGTCTTGATTATAAAATACTGAGAAAACAATTTTTACTAAAGTATTAAATGAGCTATCTGCAGCAAAAGCCATCTTTTGTAGCTTTTTCGTAATATGAGAGACTGGGTAAGAAACTTGTCTTCAAGAATAAACTATCTTTAAAAAAAAAGAATAATCTGTCTTTTTACTGAATTGGAGCCAAGGATGTATGGTTTATCAATGCCTCTTGTAAATGATCTATGAAGGCAGAAGGGTTCTCTTCTTTCTCCTGATGAATAGTTGACAATTTAAAATAATGGGTAGGCTTAGTTCTCGTCCTTCTTAGACATTCAAGAATACATGTCTGAAGATGTTTTTCATTCTGGTCTCCATCTGGTTCGTAGGCCAGTAGGGGTCTTGTGTAGGGACTGCTTGGGCTCTGGTAGGGATCAGCTGTTCCCCTTCCTGTCTTCTGGTCTTTCAAAATTAACAATATGATATTCATCTCTAAATGTAGCAGCAGCTTGTAGTGCTCCTCGTCCCTCATTAGAAGTCACTGTTTGATTTAAGAAGAATATTACATCTTTCTAGTCTAGTTTATAGGTCTGAGTAAGTCCCCTAAAGACACCAATGTACTGGTATTGTTCGAACAATTGAATGCAGATGTCTTGTGCTCTGCGTGACTGATTTGGGGATGACAATGAGCAATGTATGTGCCATTGTTGCCCCTGATTGATGTTTTGAAATTTTTTTCTTCTTCTTCTTCTTCTTCTTATTTTTTTCTTTCTTTTTATCCTTGAATAAAATAAATATCTATATCTATATCTATATCTCAATGTACTTGTTAGGGTAATCTGAAAACTTTCCTAGACCTTGTTTAATCTGTTTTAGGTCACTGGGAGAAAAGGATATGTGGATACCAGTAGGGTCAAATTCTCCACCAACCAATTTGAGTAACTCTTTTGAAGATAACTATACAAAATAACAATCTTTGTTACGGTCCTACCACCTTGTTTTGAAAACCTATATTGTTATTGTTTTGGGCTCTCTGTTATTGTTATTTATTTGTCTTTTTTGTTTCTTATTTTTCTTGTGTTTTGTTTTGCTATTCGCTCTAGCACAGAAATGATAGATGTACATGTATAGGCTTATACATGCCTAGAACTACTCCTAAAGAGTATACAAGAACAGATTTTATTAAGTGTAATGGTATGAACAGCTACTTTGAAGAAAATGAGACATTATAGTAGCCATTGATGATTTCTTATCATCATGTTTTGAAGTTCAGTAATGTTTTTATTGTTTGATTTGATTGGTTTTAGTCTGTTTTCTATTATTTGATTGCAATATGTGAGAAGAGATGAACAACTATTTCAAAGAAAACAAGATACATTATGGTAGCCATTGTTGATTTCTTATTGTCTGATTTGAAGGTTGTAATGCTTTCCTTCTTTTGTTTTGATTGGTTTTATACTATTTTGTTTTGTTTGAATTTATTGCATGTGAAGGTATAAAGAACTATTTTGAAGAAAACGAGACACTATGGTAGCCATTGTTGATTACCTGTTGTCTTGTTTTGAAGTCCTTTATTGCTTGCATTGTTCCGTTATGATCTGCTTTGTTCTGTTTTACTCTGTTTTGTTTTGTTCTCTTTAAAATAAAAAAAATTCTCCCCCAACCTGTTGTAAGGGATCCTGTCCTTGAGGAGCTTGAACAAAGTCAAATAGGGATGGATATAGCCCAGTAGAGGCTTTAATTAAGGTTGCCTTGGAAACCTCACCCTTAGGATTCGAAGGGCAAGGGAGGGGAGCCTCAGGCTCTGTAATAGTAGATGCACATGACTGTGCCTTAAGGATCAGAAGTGTCTGGTTCTCCTATGGCTCACATTTATGTTTTGAACACAAGGATTATCTCTTAAGGTAAAGAAAGTCTGAACATAAGGTAATTCTGACCATTTTCCCTCTGTCTTACAGCACAATTCTAGTTGTGAAATAGTATCACAATCAATATTTCCCTGTCCATTCCATTTTACCTCTAGGGAGTAGGCAGGCCATGTGCAGGTACAGAAAAGTATTAAACAACTCTTTCTCAATATGCGAGGGCTGAACAATTTCTAGTGCTTAGGAATACATTCCAAAAGAGTAAGAGAATTTGACATTGAATTTACCATCTGAAAAATAACAAGGGGAAAGTAGATGTTCCTTTTAATCCCTACTTGGTTCTATATTCTTTCAAGGCATCCCTTAGGGTGACCTGCTCCAGAGCAGGTGGCTGCTATCTGGAGAGTGACCAGAAGATAGGTTAGGTACAACTAGCCACCCTGACCGACGTGCACCCCTACCTTCTCTGTAAACCCACACTGCCAACTCCAGCATATGTTTCTAAAAGCACAAGCTACAATTGATTCTGTGTATAACAGTCATGTTTAAAGAAGGAAGTATTGCTAGCAAAATTAAAGCAATAATCAAGAGACCTGTACAACTGTTTTGCACTTCTTTGAAAGAAAGTGAAGGGAAAATAACCAAAGGGGCAAGTTGGAGTGGTATGAGCACTTCCCAGCCTGCAAAGGAGATTACCTCCAGAAATAGAGAGAAGCAAGTAATGGCTCAGGAAAATCCTTTCCTGGGCCCTAGGGCAAAGCAGTCTCCAACATTTGTGCTGTCCATCCAATCACCTAGGCAATCTTCCATAGCAGCAAGACAAGGCTAAGTTTTACTCAAAATCCGCTCTAAAATTTTTGTATCTCTGTATCTGTAACACATTTATGAAATTCACGGGTTAAAAGCTGTACCCATATCCAGGAACTACAATTTATACATTAGTGAAAGTACTTTCCCTATGCACATAAATGATGAGAACCAGGCCTAGGAGGGAAGAGAGAGCCAGGAGTTTGGGGATTTTCCCTTAAACTAAATGTGTTTTTGTCCCTTAAATATTGTGCTTTAAGAAATAGCTATTTCTGGTCTTCCAGAAGTCAGTTCTTTCCACAGGGTCTCAGGTTCAGTTTCCCATAGCCAAGACACTGTACCCAGGACACATCGCTTTTATGTGTGTTCTGGTGGGCAAAATTTTGATGTTTCATCTGATCCAGAGATGGAGTGTGAGTTCCTCATATAGGCTGACTTCCCTATCTTTGGCATTAGCAAATCCTCATTTTCTGTGGGCTCACTTTAAAAATTCTTACTTGTTGGATAGAGAGGAAAGGTCAAGACAGTTCAGATTCCTCCCTATCTAGTCTTTGGCAGAAATATGCCTCTAAAAAGGAGAAAGTACAAAGTGACAGGAAACCATCAGAAATGAGATCAGAAAAAGGAAGTCTTTTCCTCTCATGCTTATGGTGAGTTAGTGAGACAATTTTCCCATGAATCATCACCCTCAGACTGAAAAGGTAAGACTGTGGAATCTCAAGAGCTAAGATTTCCTCCTCACCAGTGGAAGATTAGACCTGAAAGGAAACCAGGGCTTAGCAGGCTCAACATTCTTCTCTAGAATGTAGTGTAGGGGATCAGGTCAGACTGTCCTAGTGAAACTTGTCCTCCAAGTCTTAAGAACAGCTGCCAGCCTATTGCCTTTTAACTGGAAGTTAGAGTGCTATAATTTATTAAAGGCATATTTGTTTCCTAGATTTCATAAAAAGACCCATTTTACAGCATTTCATAAATTCAGTCTGGTTAGTATCAAAGTTCACTAAGGAACACTCTAACATTACTTTTCCCTAGCACCACTGTTTAAGATAAGACAGCAAACCACAAACAGTCAAAACAAGTCAAATAGGTTTAGTAAGGATTGCCAATAAATTCAGCAACTGGTAAGTCCAAATGCAGCATACACAAAAACTGCAATATAAGAGTTTGCCTAT
>RJWT010056234.1:0-10055 GCA_004365215.1 Cuniculus paca
CCAGCTAAAGAAACTCTCAACCAGTAATTCACTTACATAGGAGCTTGGTCTCCATTCTGTTGGTTGAATGAACGAATGTATTTCCTTTAGCTTTAAGTTCATTTGAGCCGTCGGAGAGGTTTCTATAGTTTCAGCGTGCCATCATTTCTTAAATTGCCTTTCTTGAGTCGCTCCGCGTGTTTATCAAGTATCTGTCCCATGCTTGGCAGGCGGTCACTAGCAGTAGCTGCAAAGGACAGGCCGTGGCTGGTGTGGGGTCTGTGGGCTCTGGGGTCTGGGAGGCGCAACTTTGATGGTAGGAAAGGGTGTCAGAAGGGTGCTGTGGAGTGGAGGAGGGCACCAGCTTATGGGGGAAGGGCGCCTTTAGGGATTGACGGGTCAGTGGGTGGGGAGGGCGACTCGAGAAGCAAGTGGCGGGCAAAGAGGAGGAAGTGTGCTTTGGACGCAGGAAACGGCATGGGCAAAGATACTGAGACCAGAGGTGGCGTGTTCTTGGAATTGGAGGCATTTCGGTATGACTGGTGCTCAAAGTGTGGGGAAGAGAGCTTTTAAAGATTATTTACATTGATTGACAAGGCAGGAGAGGAGAGTGCGGGTTCATCACAGTGGCCGTTTTTACTCAGACGTCCGGGGTGAGTGGGAACTCTGAGGCCGAGAGAACACAGAGCACTGGGAGGACAGGAAGTGGCCACCCTGAGGCCGCTCGGGGCTTGGGCTTGGGTTAAGATGGTGTTGGAGATGAAGGAGTGTTAATGGATTTGAGAGAGATTTTGGAGGTAGGATTGATCTGACTCGTTGACATGCCAAGGTGGAGGAGGAGGCTGTTTTCTGGCTTGAGTAGCTAGGTGCTGACTGGGGTCATTTTCTGAGATAGGGAATCAGTTTTAAAGTATCACACTACTGGCTGGACACAGTAGTGTATGCCTATAAATCTAGCGTTCAGGAGGCTGAGGCAGGAAGATTGCTGCAGGGGAAGGGCAGCGTGGGCTTCAGTAGTGGGTTCCTAGTGTGAGACCCTCTCCAAAAAATAAAACCAAAGCGAGACATTCTCCTGCTGCACTTTCACTGATGCTAACAAAGCCCCTGCACACCAGCGGCTGCCTGCCCCGCGCCCCACTGCCTCCCTGGGGACCTAGGTTTGGGGACCCAGTGCCTGGCCCATCCCCACACCGTGGGTAGGCAGCCAGCACAGGAGTGCCTAGGACCCTGCAACCTGCTCGTCGGGCGGAACCCAGGAAAATGTCAAGATGAAGGAACAAACTGCAACCTCAGACCCCCAGCCCGCACAGAACCAGGCAGGAGTCTTACATCTGAAATTCCCGAAATGATGGTGACTGAAGTCAAGCAACAACTTCCTGAGTCTGCAGGAAATCAGACCAGGAAGAAGCCAGCCCTTCCTGTGAACCTGTCACTGGCCGCAGGGAGAACCCCTTCTGGTGCACAGGCCCGGATTCACGAGCCAAGGCTCCCACCCCTCGCAGTACCCTGAGCAGCCAATTGATTTGGACAAACAGGCCAAGATGATCGCTATTGAAGTAAAAACACAGAAACAAAAACAACAGACCAAAAACCTTAATGCCTGTAGTGTTTCGTGTTTGACTTTGCAGGCCTAAAGCCGGTAGTCTGATCATCTATTCAGAGGATAACAATATGAATATAGCAACTGTGGGGGATCCCCTTCTGAAGGTGGTGGCCGTTGTTAATTCCCTATTATCTTGTTTTTAAGTCCCGTATCATTTTCCTTGTTTCGTTTGGCTTTATTCTGTTGTGTTTTGTTTGATTTTATTATATTTGATGGTATAGCAGCCATTTCAAAGCTAACAAGATATATTATGGTAACCATTTTCAATTTCCTGTTTGTTTTGAAGTCCTATATTGCTTTCACCGTTTTGTTTTGAATGGCTTTATTCTGCTTTATTTTGCTTGGTTTTATTTCCTTTAAAAGAAAAAAACCAAATCAGATCAGAAAAAAAATCTCGGTAAAAGAGATCACAAACATAATGAAAAAATTGCTGAACATGTCTAAAGACATAATAAAAGAGCAGCATAGGAAAATGAGGGAAACCTTGAATGAATGTGGGAAAGAATTAGAATGCACGAAACAGGTTCAAAGAGAGATCTAGGAAATTAAAACTCCATTGAGAGCTGGCAAAACCGCTTGACCAAAACTGAAGATAGACTTTCAGACCTTGAAGACAGGATCGCAGCTAGCGATCGCAAAAGGAAACATCTCTTAAAAATAACGAGCGAAGAAATAATTCAGCAGCTGCAAGATGACACAAAGAAAAATAATTTAAGACTTATAGGTGTCAGCAAAAAAAAGCAGGAGTCTACACAAATGATATAAGAGACTATTTACACAAGTAATACAGAAAATTTCCAAAGCACGGGTAAATAACCTGACTTACAGATAAGTGAGGCCTATAGAACTCCAGCAGCCATAACCAAAATAAATCTACACCCAGACATACAATAATAATGAAGATCCCAGAAATTCAACACAAGAACAGAATATTAAGAAACAGATCACCTACAAAGGAAGACTCATCAGAATCATGACAGACTTCTCAACACAAACCATCAAGTCAAGAAGAGCTTGGACTGAAGCGTTTCAAGCCCTAAAAGAAAACAACTTCCAACTCAGATTGATGTACCCTGCAAAACTATACTTTGAAATTAAGGGAGAAATAAGATATTTCCATGACAAAGAACAGCCGAAGAAATTCATGACCATCAAGCCAGCCCTGCAAAGTGAAAGATATTCTAGAAAGAGATAAAAATGACAATTTGAAGAACAAGAACAGAAAGAAATCACCAAGCAAAGCAAACAATTAAACGGAGGGAAAAGAAGGGAACCAGCAGCAGGAAAATAACATGACAAAGTCAGTCATAACCATCAATGTAAATGGCTTCAATTCACCAATAAAAAGAAACACGGAGAATGGATCAAGAGACAGAATCCGTCAATGTGATGTATAGAATAAACACATTTAACTCAAAAGGAAATTCATAGACTGAAAATCAAAGGAGAGGAAACAATACTCCATGTGAGAGGAATCCAGAAAAAAGCAGTGGTAACTTGCCCACCAACCACAGAATGGATAAGAAAGATGTGGCATTTTTATACAATGGAAAGCTACTCAGCTATAAAGAAGGATAATCATGAGGCTCTTGTAGGTAAATGGATGCAACTCGTAATCATGCTCTTGGGTGAAATGGTTCCAACTCACATAGGTGAACATCGTGTTGTCTCCCTAGTATAAAAAACTCAAGGAGTAAGTGGGATCCAAAATGTACAACAGCTATTGGGAAAGCGAAAGGGGACGAAATGGCAAAAAAGGGAAGGAACAGCTGGGATGGGGGAAAGGAGAAAAGGGAGAAGATTTGTATGTGTGCATGTGTGTGCACATACACAAGACATAGTTATACTGCTAATCTGGTAGCCCAACAAAAAGGACAGTTTTGCTTTCATTGTTTGGTCATGTTTTCATGAATATGTCTGGTAATCTGAACGACTACTTCAGACAACAATGCACAACATATTAACTATTGTTAATTCCCTGTTACTCGGTTTCGAAATTCTGTATTGTGGTCTTTTTCATTTTAAAATAAAAAAACAGCCCAGTAAATAGTCACATTTAAAGGTAAAGAGTTTGTTGTTTCAATTTTTTTTTTTTTTGGACAAGGTTTTGCTATGTAGTTCAGGCTGGCCTTGAATTCCTGGAGATCCTCCTGCCTCAGCTTCCTGAGTGCTGAGATTACAGAGGTGTGCCACTGTGCCTGGCAAAGATTTTATTGAATCTCTATAATTTGTAATAACAGTCAGTATATTTTTTGGCGTTTGGTTAAGAAAGCATAATTTTAAGTGTGGTTTGGCTAATTTTATGAAATACACGTTTGTCCATCACAAAATGATTCTGATTATATAACTTTATTAAGTTTTACTTATAAATACCTTACTTTCATAATCTGCATCTTGAGAGTCCTTAGGGTTCATTTTGTTCAAATTAACATTGGATAACATTTCTGGTTTTATTTGTTAGATAATTTTTTTTTTTTTGGTCTTTTTGAGGCAGAGTTTCACTATGCAGTTCAGGCTGGCCTTGAACTCACTTTGTAGCCCAGTTTGGCCTGGCACTCACAGCAGTCCTCCCGCCTCAGCCTTCCGAGTACTGGGATAACAGGTGTGTGTCACCAGGCCCGGCTAGATAGCATTTCTGTGACCCGAGTGTGCACCACACCACCAGTTGTACTTCCGTAAGCGGCTCCTTCTTTTAGATGTAACCTCACTTCCGCTCTGGCCGGCACCCTTTTATTTTTGCCTTTTCCAGGAGGACTGCATCTTGCCCTCCTGGAGCTGGAGCTGTAATGTCCTCAGCAGAGAGCTGTGGTCAAGGTGGTGGAGAGGCCATGGGGTGGCTCATTGAAAACTTGGTTCAGATTCAGTTCAGATTCTAGTTTTATCTGTGTGATCTCAGTCAGGTTACCTTTCTCCTCGATCTTAAGTGATTTTAATGATTTACACATATGATTGACATTAGGCATTTGAATAATTGAAATGTCCCTCTATTCTTAAATCCTTTCAGTTTTATATACAGTAGTTTGCTTGCCAGTGGATTAAATAGTTACGTGAGGTTGGAAAATACCGGGAAATCTTTTTTCCTCCTCAGTAGATAAAAGCAAGCTGTAGCTGTGTGTCGCGTGTGTCCTCCTGTGTTCGGTAGTCCTGCTCTCAAGGCGCGTTCTTCCCGCGGCTCCCCATCATGTGAGGAAGATGAACCTAGTAGTATTTGTCTTCCATAGGATAAACTTGCCGACTTTAGCTCGTTACAGTTTCTGCTTTTGTTTTCCTTGGTAACTCATTTCTTTATGTGTTTCTGCTTACTTAAGATAATTTACCTGCCCCAGGGCCATCTCTTATGCCTGGGTCCTAAAACTGTAGAGCCTCCCTGTGCCCTGTGGTGCAGGCCTGTGATCCCAGCACTCAGGAGGCTGAAACGGGAGAATCCAAGGCCAGCCCTGCCCAGGCAATTCTGTGACTTAGCAAGACCCCATCTTAAGATAGAAAATGCCTCGTGATGTAGCTGTCTGGTAGAGTGCTTGCCTGGCATGTGTGAGTCCCTGAGCTGAGTCTCGGAAAGCATAAAAAACAGAGAAACAAACAGAAAAACAAGACTGAAGAGCCCTAGGATTTCTGTAGGAGAAGCTTCAGGTATAGCCCAGTGCTGTGCCCACCGACTGACTTCTCCATCCCCCTCTAAATGTATTGTTTTATTCCTTTAAAAGAACACTGGATTTCTGTGAGATAATTTGCAGTAGGACTTTGCTGTTTACAGCGATGCAGTGCATTTGCTAACTGACTTAGTAATGTTTGACGCTAACATTGGCCGCTTGTCTTCATTTGCATAGACACTCTCAAGTAACTTGGGAAGGTGAACGTTCAGAGGAAATGCTTTCTGGAAATGTCACTCTTAGTAATCACTAACTCAGTCCACCCACCTGCCCATTCCACTTAGCTAAGCTAGAGGGCCACTCATTCATCAGTACAGTCCTGGTATCGGTTACTCCCCTGGACCTGGAAGCAGGGTCCTGCCCTTCCACTTCCTCTGTGCTGCCGAGATCCTTCATTAGTTCATCCTTTGGTCCTGCAGTGTAGTACCTTTTATCTGCTGCTAATTTTTCAGACCATCAGGCCATACTGTTCATTAAAATCCTCTGGGAGAAGGCAGCTTCTTTTACTCTATATTCTGCCTTTTCTAACCTATGGAAAAGGTACTTCTTCATATAAAGATCCAAAGGTACATGACACCTCCAGAGAGCTCATGGATTCTATTCTAGCGTTTACTTTGTTGCTTTGCACCACAAGTGGTTCCAGTACCTTTGTTACTGGTCTGGTTGGGTGTAGTGCTTCTCTAAAACCAGCTGTTCCCACCAAGTGTTCAGAGCAGGGACTGGGGAGTCAGTATCACTTTGGTGTAGTTTTCAAATTGCTGTCATTTGTTAGTTGGGACTGCAGGCATGTGCCACCATGCCCGGCCCAGCCATTCTCCCTTTGTCTTGGTGAATTTGGTTTCCTAGGTACTTTATAGAAATAGTATCATAGATACTATGTTTATGGATGACTTAGTGCACTTATCCTAATGCTTTGACCTATTTACCAACTTGTGTCTGCCTTGTTTCACCCAATCATAATGTTCTCAGAGTCCATCCATGTTGTAACCAGTTTCTGAATCTTATTTTGAAGACAGTTTTTTGTTTTTTTTTTGGTCCTGGGAATTGAACACAGGACCTCGTGCTTGCCAGGCAGGCACTGTGCCACCGAGTTAGATCCCTGGCCTAAATAATATCCTGTTGTGTGTATTTTTTTCTGGAGCTGGGCATTGAACTTGGGACTTCAGCAGTGAGTTATATCTCCAGCCTCCCTCCACCCCACCCTCCTTTATCTCTGTCTCTTCTTTTCGTTTTTATTTTCTGAGACAGGGTCTTGCTAAGTTGTCTAGGCTGAGCTCAAACTTGTAGTCCTCCTGCCTCAGCCTAACAATGGCTGGGATTATAGGTATGTGCCACCACACCTGGCTAGAGGCCATGTATTCCCTGCAGGTTTTCTGATCTTTGGCCTAAACTCCCCCCTCCTCTGTACCAGGGGTCAAACTCACAACCTCACCTTTGCCAGGCAGGTGCTTATGCAGCTGAGCTAAATCCCCGGCCCAAAAATTTAAACAAGCTGAGAATCATGTTCTATTTTGGGATAGTTTTTTTTATTGGAGTCTTGTTCAAAAAGTAGAAAGGTATATTATGTGGATTGTTGGCTAGTTTTTATTATTTTATAATATAATGTAAAGACTTTGTATCTTATAACAAAAATACGGACTATCAAACAGACGGTAGTGGAAATAAAATTGGAAAACTGAATGGAATCCAGTGGCTTAGCTAAATTGTGTCCAGCTCCCGATTATTCATTTGCAGTTTATTTCATAGATCATGACAGACTTTAATTTAGTCTGACATCTTTTTACATTTACCCATTCTCCAGGGTCTCCTTCCTTCCTTCTTCTGTTCAGGAATGTTTCACATGCAATTTATGTATTTAACAAGAGCAGTGAATTTAGGATACGATCAAAATTTGGCAGTACATGGATAATTTAGAGCTGATTTTATATGTGGTTTCAATTCAGTTAAAATCAGCAGTGGGGTGATGTTTCCTCTGTATGACCTGTTTTCTTCCTCTGAAGTCAGTATCGGGGTTGAATGGGGTCCACTTTGAGTGTTAAGTTGTTATCCATTGAGGGTGTTTATCTAGCTTGTGGTTAGACACATGATGTAAAAACTTTCTGGGGGCGAGTTCATGTCTTTGAAGCTTTTGCTTCCTCTTTCTCCTGTGGACTCCTAATACTTTTGTTTACAGTAGTTTATGTGTAAAGTCTTTGCTGAATAAGAGATCCTTGGATATTTAGTGTTTGGTCTGCTTAACAAATACCCTTTTTGGTATTTTTCAAATACAGTATTGTGTGTGGTCTTTTATAAAAAGTGATACTTGTGTTCATACTCACACATATGGTCAAAACTTTTCTGTCAGTTGATGGAAGTGGTTTTACGAAGACATGACAGGTCTGTTGCCTTAATGGAGATTCTGTGCAGTGTTGATCAGGAGTGGTAAGCGTGCACATTTTTGTCTTATTTTCCACCCGAGGGGACCAGCAGTCAGTCTTTGCCCCTTCATACAGTATTGCTGGTGTTTTGTAGATGTACCTTTTCTTAGTCACTTTCCTCATCACTGGGACAAAATACCCAGCACCTGTGACTTGGAGGCGGGGAGCAGTTTGTTTTGACTGATGACTGAGGAGTTTCAGGGCTGCGGGGTGGGAGGGCCGGCTTCAGGCAGAAGCACATAGTGGAAGGGGCTGGTCTGGTGGAGGAAGGCGCCCACCTCATGCAGCCAGAAAGCGAGAAACCAAGGAGCCAGGCGGGGAGAAAAACACATCAGGCCTCACCCTTCACCTAGTCGGCTACCTCTTCCTTCTGGGCACACCCACCTCTCAACAGGAAGCCAGGTCTGGCTGGTGACTTCTGTCCCCCAGTAAGTCACCTTTCAAACACATGTGGCTCCGGGGCCATTTTGGGTCAGCCTGAGGAAGCCCCTGTCTTCCTCGGTTGCTGAGAATTTTTACCATGAACGGGTGCTAACATTGTCAGTTGCTTTTCTGACACCTAGCGAGATGGGTGGCTTTACTCCCCTTTGAAAACCTGCCTCTCATTCCTGGAATAAACTGCTTGTTCATGATCCTTCTTTCCCCCTTGCCTTTTTTTTTCTTTTTGATACTGGGGATCAAACTCACAACCACGTGCTTGCCAGGCAGGCACTCGCGCCACCGAGCTAAATCCCTGGCCCCACCTCTTGGCCTTTTCTCTTCTTGTATTTCCCGCTTTCTCGCCGTGCTCATGTTTCCTCCCCTTGAGCATTTCTTCAGCATAGTCAGTGGAGCCCATCCTTGCTCATTCCTGTGTGCTTTTTCCTTTTCTGATCGTTGAACTCAGGACCCCAGATATGCCAGGCGAGCCCTCTCCCTCCGAGCTACGTTCTCAGCCCTGCCCGATTTTTAAAATTCTTTATTTTACTTTTACTTGGTGTGTGTGCTTATTTTTGCAGTGCTGAGGATGGAACCTCGGTGTTTTTCGTGAAGCTACATCCGGTTTTTGGAGAGGGTCTCCCTCTGAGTCACGATACTGCCTGGGCTGGGCTTGAGCCTGGCGAGCTTCCGAGGAGACCGAGGGTGCTGGGTTCCACGCACGCGCCGTCGTGCCTGGTTCACACTTCCTGCTGTCTGTGTCTGAGAACTTCCCGTTGGGTATTTGGAACTTTGTGACTTCGTTTGACCTTGGGGTACTGGATGTTGGATTCAGGGACTTGCATGTGTAGACAAGCGCTCTATAATAACTAAGCTGCCTCCTCAGCCCTTCTTAGTTTTATACATCTTGAGGGTTTTGCCGAGTTGTCCAGACCGGCCTTAAGTTTGAGATCTTCCTGCTTCAGACTTCACTGTCTGGGATCACAAGCGTGCATCAACACACCCAGCAAATTTTGATGATTTTAACTTTTTTGTGTCCAAGAAAACTTTGTATAAAAATAAATGTAAGGTGGACATGATGGTGCCTGCTTGTAATTCCAGCACTGCGGGTGTCTGAGGCAGGAGAATTATAGGTTGGAGTGTAACTTAGGCAATTTAGCAATGAAGCAACACCCTGTCCAAAAAAAAAAAGGCAAAGCAAGGCTGATAATCTAGTTTAGTTCAAAGGCCCTGGGTTCAATCTCCTGTACTTCCAAAGAACAAAAGAAATGGTAGTCTAAGCCGGGCGTGGTGGCTCACGCCTGTAATCCCAGCACTCGAGAGGCTGAGACAGGCAGATCGTTGTGAGTTCGAGACCAGCCTGGGCTACAGAGTGAGCTCAAGGCCAGCCTGAATGACATAGTGAGACCCTGTCTCAAAAACACCAGGGCCAGGGATCTAGCTCAGCAGCCTAAGCGCCTGCCTGGCAAGCGCAAGGTCGTGAGTTCAATCCTCGGTGCCGCAAAAAAAAAAAAAAAAAAAAAAAAGAAATGGTAGTCTACTATATTCCCTTTTCTGTGTCTCCTTTTCCTTTAAAAAAAAAACTTACTATAATTTTTAAAGAACTTTGCTTTCAAGAAATTTCATACTCTCAGCTTTGTGCTGTATGGTGTATGGGCATACCACAGCCCGTTTAACCAATTCAGCTGTTCCTAGTTGTTCTTACAGGGCTGCGATGAGTACTCTTTGCGGGGTGTTCCTTGGATCCCCTGGAAATCACCTGCTTGCTCCATAGTTCAGTTCCGTTTGCTCTGTGGGCACTGGTGGGGGCACACCATGCAGACCTCCCAACCGCCTGCTGTAAATTGGGGTTCCTAGACCTCCTTCGAAGGTGAATTTGTTATGGCTCACAGAGCTCAGAAAAGCTGACGAACAGCCAGGCGGAAGAGATACAGAGGACAACCTGTGTGGGGAGGGACACACCTCTCTCCTCCCTGAACCAAACCAAAA
>RJWT010056235.1:0-10056 GCA_004365215.1 Cuniculus paca
AAAAAAAAAAAAAAATTGGATATACATGTTTAAGTATTACATTCTCTGGCATGAAAAACCAAAAGACTAAATAAAGGCCAAAATGTATAATGGATATTGGGAAGCAAGAAGAAAATGTTCAAATGGGAAGGGGAACAAGGGAAGGAGGAGGGGAAAGGAAGGAAGGGAAAAGAAAAAAAAAAGAGAATAGAAGGAAAAAAATGGAAACAAACTTTTGTAAATAAGAAGAGGTTGAGGGGAGGGGAATGGGAAAAAAGAATCAAGATATATCATGTACAAGTACAAATTCCCTATGATGAATATGATCACTATGTATATCTAAAATGTACCAATGAAATTATTTTTAAAAAATTATATCCTATCTTCTATACAAAGTTCATTTGTTTTCTAAACAGATGCTTGGAGCCCAAAGCCGGAATGCAGGTGGAAGAAGGATCTCCGAAAACAGCTATTCTCTGGATGACTTGGAAATAGGCCCAGGTAAGCAACGAGTTTCACATACGGGAATTTTTCTAGGAAGTGCTCATTAGTAGCAATGCCTCTGGACTCCAAGCCAGTGCTTTTAAAGGGAGAGTGACACTAATTAGAAGGAAGTTGGTCTGTTCCCAAATATCATTGCTTTCTATAAATAGCTTTTCTTGTATTTTTAATCCATCTTTGTCAGTAGCACCCTTTGAGGAATGATGGGTGAAGTGCTACAGACACTTCCGGCCCACAGTCGTCTGGGGCGTGAGGGCTTCAGGAGCCGGGCTGTGTGCTTGATCAAGATTGGTTCTCCTGGGGCTGGAGCTGGAGCCGAGCGGTAGGAAGCAAGTGTGCAAGACCCTAAGTTTGATTCCCAGCACCAAAAACAAAAGCAAAAGAATTCATTATATTACTGATGGTAATAGCTTAAGAGTGAAATTATTATTCCTTGTGGGGGAGTATATAGGTACCTTACAGAAGAAAAAATAAGCACAAATAAGTCATCAACTTCCCAGAAGTCAAAGAAATGCACATTATAGTAATATTGAGATCTCATTTTTCCACATAGTAAATTGCCGTGATTTCCAGTTATTTCAAAATATACAGTGCTCAATTATGGTAAATCTTTTTAACGTTAGGAAATCGAGTGAATATTACCTTATAAATGACTATTATATTTCTGATTCCCTTCTTTGTACTTTTAATAATAGAAATTGGTCATTAGATGACAAGAATCCAAAACTTGGAACCTCAAAACCAATGGAATCACATTCTGTCGTCTAACAAAGCATGTTATTTACATTGTTCCAGGTCATTTGCCATCCTCTGCATTCAGCCCGGAGAAAAACGAGAGTCGGCGAAATCTGGAGCTCCCACGCCTCTCAGAAACCTCCATAAAGGATCGAATGGCCAAGTACCAGGCAGCTGTGTCCAAACAGAGCGGTTCAGCCAGCTATACGGTATGTGTCCCGCATCATTCCTTCGTTCCCTCCTCCAGCCAGGGGTCACCAGAACTGGTCCTCTAGCCAGACTCTCCACGGACACTCGCTTCATTCTGATTTTGCTCTCCTAGCTCATTTACATTCATACCACTCATTTTTCTGCATATTACCGACTCTTCCATTTAATCTTTTAATTATTATTATTAAAGAAGCGGTATCTTATTAATTTCAGTAGAAACACTTTTTATTTAGTGCAAGCACTGTGTCACTGAGCTACCCCTGAAGTTATCTTTTAAATGACATTTACTCATATGTATACACATGTATATGCACACATACACAGACATTTTTTAGACACATATTTTCAAATTTTGTTTTTTTAAAACACATGTATACATATTTTTCTTTCAAGCATTTTCCCAAGATTTCAAATTAATCTCTTGATGTCAGAATTCTTTAACAAAACTGGAAGAATAATACTGAATTTTATTTGATCCTAGGCAGACTGACACTGGTGCATTTTAAAAGTCATAGTGTGTATTTCAGAAGTGAAGCCCTCTTTCCCTTCACAAAATTAAATATGTGTGCTCTAATAGTACATATTGGTGAACTAATCCTCTGGACAATGAATGATTTCACCTTGACTTTTCGGAGCAGTTTTTTTAAAAAATTAATTTCTTTTTTATTTTAAAGAGAAAAAAACAATAAACAAAATTTCAAAACAAGATAAGAGGAAAGTAACAATTGTTAATACATTGCATATTATTATCTTCATAGTAGTTACTCAGAGTACAAGATATAGGCATGAAAAATTGAACAATATTAGCACAAACCTTTTTTTTCAATGAACTAAGAGAAATTACTAGTATAGCTGCCTTAACTATCATAGTAGCTTTAAGAAGAGATGACTGTGTAAAGCAGAATATCTCAAGTTCATTATTCACGGTGAATGGAAATAAACACATTTAAGGCTTCCTTTAAAAGGCAGGTCTAGAGATACACCACAAGGGTGATCTGCATAGCTTCCTGTGCCCTCCTGCGGGGAACTTTCTGTCCTATTGACTCCAATAAGTGGGAAAACCTGTTCTGTGACTTTTTTTCAAAACCAATGATAGAGTTTCTACACTGCAGCTTCCCTGCCCTGGAGATTTTTAAGAGTGGAAAAGACTTTAGGAATTCTTGTAAAAAGTACATTTTATCTCATCCCCAAAGAATTTCTCAGGCCCATCACTGAATGTGGTTGTGTCAAAACATATCCTCTGGCCATGACTCTGGAGGCAGGGCTTTGAGATGGGTCCACAGTGAGTTACAGGACTGCCACGTGGAGTTCCACAGGGCAGGCTGCCAAAACTCTCCTGAGTGCATCCTCGAGCCTTAACCTGAATTAGCCGACCTGAAGAAAACAGTCACACTTTCTTTTTCTTCATTAGCCTTTTAATTGTTTTGCTCGCTTCCTCATGCTTAAGGAATCACAGAAAGCAGAAAGGTACAAGATTACTAAATTACTAGCAAACTAAAGGTAGGAAAGGCTGGGGATTTAGCTAAGTGGCACAGCGTCTGCCTGGCAAGCATGGGGTCCTGAGTTTGATTCCTGGTACCAAAAAATAAACAAAACAAAAAAGGTAGGAAATGTCCATGTTCATCTATCCCTATATAGATCAAGCATGTAAATTACCTTCACTATTCTCTTCCATGTGTCCTTTGCTGTGAAAACAAAGTGATTATGTTTATTCTTTAAAATGATATTAATGCATGGTTTTTTAATGTCGAGGGTATTAAGCAAGTAGAATAAGCTATGTCATTCGTGCACTGTATTAATTTTATGTGAAAAACATTGAACTCCACAGAACAAGGTTGTTTTATGGTATCATTAAATAATTTCAGTTTTCATATGTATGCATCATTCCTGTCTCTTTTTCCAGGCCGAGCGTTTATATATATGGTCAGTATATTTTCTTAATTATTGGCACTTAGCAACTCCTTTCCCCTGCTCCAGAATGGTCTTTTCTGATAAAATGCACAAGCTTTGCATTTCCACAAGCTCTGCTGCTAGAGGAGTGAATCACAAGAACATGGTGTGCTGGGGGACGGTCTGTGTGTGTGTCCCTGTTGATGTGCCTGTATTCTAATGAGCGTCCAGTTTAGCATACAGATATTTAACTCTGAGGTATGTGTCTGCACAGCTGCTTTTGTCATTTCACTAGTCAATGGGTTTTGCTTGTGAGACTTAGGGGTTGATTTGACCTGTGGCCTCCAAAAAGAATTTTTTTTTTAACATTTCACATTTATTTGAAAGATGTGCTATGAGAAGAATGGAATGGTGAGAATTTTTGAAAAGATTCACGGGCTATTTTTATTTGACAGAATGAATTGAAAGCCAGTGGTGGTGAAATCAAAACTCATAAACTGGAGCAAAAGGAGAATGTGCCCCCAAGTCCTGAGGTCTGCATCTCCCATCAGGAGGTAGAAAAGGTGGGTTAAAAAGTCTGGTGTCCAGTTGCCAAATAAGCATGTGTTCTAAATTAGATGCTTAAAATTAGAAGCCACTTTAACTCTAGGCTGCAGGGTGTCTGGGAATTTGGTAACAGCTGCCAGGACAGATTGTCATTTTTGCAGGTCACATAATTTCACTTGGGAAGCTCTGCAACTTACAGCTGACCAGATAATGAGCTTTCATTGGAAAATTCTTTTGCTCAGCAAATGCTCACAGGCCATAGAGCTAAAGTGATTTTTAAAAATCTGTTTGATTATAGATATTATTTTTAAAGTACTTGTATATGCTGAATTTAAGTATATACTTAATAATGTCTTGTTTGTTTGTTTTTCTTTTTCTTTTTCTTTTTGAGACAGGGTCTCATTATGCAGTTCAGGCTGGCCTTGGACTCACTTTGTGGCCCAGGCTGGTCTGGAACTTGCAATGATCCTCCTGCCTCAGCCTCCCAAGTGCTGGGATTATAGGAGTGAGCCACCATGCCCAGCCTTGTTTGTTTTTGTAGTACTAAAGATTGAACCCAAGGTCTTCACATTGAGCTATATCCCCAACCCTTTTTATTTTTATTTTTTTATTATTTATTTATTTATTTATTTTGAGACAGGGTCTCACTATGTAGTGCAGGCTGGCTTTGAGCTCACTGTGTAGCCCAGGCTGGTCTTGAACTCACAGCAATCCTCCTACATCAGCCTCCAGAGTGCTGGGATTACAGGCATGGGTTACCACTCCAGGCCTCTTTTTATTTTTCAAGACAGGATCTAAGTCACTATGTTGCATTCTTGAACTTGCATTCTTCCTGCTTCAGCCTCTTAGAGTGATGGGATTATAGGCTTGTGCCACCATGCCCAGTTTAACACAGTTTTTTGTGTTGTTTCTTTTTTCGTTTTGTTTTTGAGATAAGGTCTACCTGTCTTGCTCAGGCTGGCCTGAAATTTTTGCTTTTGAAAGATTCTTCCACTTTAGCCTCCCAAGTAACTGGGACTACGGGCATGTGTTATTATACTCAGTTTATTTAACGCATTTTATAAAAGAAAATCTCATTCATTCGTTCAAAGCTTGCTTTTTGCTTTGCACTGCTGGGGGTCATACCCAGAGCCTTGTATATGATAAATATGTGCTTCGCCACTGAGCTATATAGGCCTGGCCCTCACTTAAAGTATTTTGAAAGCTAGGTACTATAATAAGCATAGGAAATGCTAAGCTTAAAAAAAATAAATAAAGACAAAGCTGGGCATGGCTGTGAACACCTGTAATCCCAGGACTCTGAAAGACTGAGGCAGGATTACAAATTCGAGCCCAGCCCGGGCAATTTAGGGAGGCCTTGTCTCAAAATTTTTAAAAAAAAAGGGAGGAAGGAAGGGAGGAAGGAAGGAAGGAAAGGGGATGTAGGTCTATGCAAAACCCCTGAGTTCAACCCCAATGCCAAAACAAAACAAAACTAAAGTGTTCTTTATGTGCTAGGAAACTAGGAGGGTATAGGAGAGGGGAGTAACAGGCTGGTTATAATGAAACAGCGTGGTAGTCGCATGAGAGAAGGGTACAGAGCCATGCACACTCAGGCCTCTGAACCTGACTTCCTCAAGAAGGTGCTGTCTGAGCCAAGTCTTACAGAATGTGTAGAAAGAGACCAAGTGAAGAAGGGGAAGAGTAGGAAAAAGAAGGGCATGCAGACACAGGTTTGGAAACCAAAGATTGTGGCTCGCTTGGGAATTGCAGTTTGGCTGAAATAAGTTACATAGAAACAGTAGCAAGAAGCAGGGGAGAGGGGGCCAGGGCAAGGTCTGGAAAAGCATCTCAAGGGTTTGGACACAGATTAGCCACAGTGGAAAACCACAGAAGATTTTAAGCAAGTCACATTTTTATTTTATGCCTTAATCATTAGATGAATGGCTTAGTTGCAATAAGTAACAATATTTACACCAGATGAATTTATCATGTTTTCTGCCAAACCTACCCAGTCTTTTTAGTTTTTTTGTCAATATAATAATCAAATATTGAGTGAGGTGATCTAATATTATGATTAATCTTAGGAGAAAAAAACATTGCTTCTGTAATACATGATACCTTTGATACTGTTCTAAAAGTTGAAGAGATACTTAAAATGGGTTGAGTAACAGTTGTCCAACTTAGTCTTTTTTTTTTTTTTTTTGAGACAGAATCTTGCTACATAGTTCAGGCTGGCCTTGAACTCACTCTGTATTCCAGGCTGGCCTTAAATTCATAGAAATAATCCTGCCTCAGCCTTCCCCGTACTGGTATTACAGGCATGCACCACCACACCCAGCTCAGATTTTCTTGACTATTGTAGCCTTTTAATGCCTGGCATATTGACAGAACACTTCCAGGAACTCATGAGATAATTCTGCACACTTGGATCCAAGTAGGCACCCAGAAAAATGTTCTCAATTAAAGGCTACAAAATTTGATTCATAGTATAGAACAGAAAATTAATTAGAAAAATTAAATTATTTTCTAAAAATATCATAAACGTATATTAAAATAATAAAATATTTGACAGTCATGTGTTACATGATCATAAAATTAACAAATAACTCTCGAGTACGTTTTTTACAGCAGTGGGTTCTTGGGTTGGTCTAAGGGTCACATGTATTGAGTTGTCTCCTTAGCTGCCTGGTTTTCCATGTTTTAAATGAGAGACTATTTCAAGTATAATGAGTGAAGCCAGGTACAGTGGTACACACCTGTAATCTCAGCACTTTGGGAGGTTGAGGCAGGTGGGTCACAAGCTTGAGTCCAACTTGGGCAATTTAGCAACTTAGTGAGACCCTGTCTCAAAAGAAAAAGAGAAAGAAAATGAATAAGTGTTTGGAACTTTCCTTGTATTCTGTAAAAAAAATTTAAGGGAAAAATATTCTCTGCATGATATTTCCCTCATACTTAGCCCAGGAGCATAGTTTGGGAAATAATCATCTGGAACATAATGCTTGAGTTGTCCTTGTATCTAATTTCATGCTTTTTTTCTTGATTGCCTTCATGCTGATTTGAAACTAGAACTCTAGGTTGAACTGGGAGATCAGAACATTTTAATTATAGCCTAAAAGGGCATTAGTACAACTGAATCACAAATTGGAGTGTGGGTGGGGAAGAAGGGATAAAAATAGTTGATATTCTTCAAGTGAATACTACAGGTTATAAATCTTTGACTACCTTAAAATTTGCAACCTTTTTCAGAGCCTAGCTGTACTTCTGGCTGTGCGCCTAGCTTTTGTTAACCAGTACCTACACACTGTTTGAACTTTAGCATGCTTCATGAGGGTATTAATGTTAGGACACGTGGGTGTGGTGGCACACACCTATCATCCCAGCACTCAGGAGGCTGAGGCAAGAGAATTAGTGCAAGTTCAAGGGCAGCATGGGCTGCATAATTAGCTTAAGGCCAGCCTGAACTACATAGTGAAACCATGTTTTAAAACAAAAAAAAATTCTAGGACAATTTTTTTTTTAAATAGGATCCTGCTATGTAGTTCAGGCCAGCTTTGAACTCACTTTATAGCCTAGGTTGGCCTCCAATCCTGCTTCAGCCTCCAAATGCTGGAATGATAGGCATGTTCCACCACACCTGACTTTTCTATTCTTGAGATGGTACATTTTGTCAAGGTATTGTTTCTCCCTTTCTCATCTTATGAATGAATTTATGCTTTCCTTTAATGAAATGTTTGAACAAAATCTCCTGTCTGGAAGTTCTTGCAGTGAGAATCTCATTGGCCATGTCAGTGATGTCAAAACTGGTACTAAGTATAGCTCACAAGTTCAAGGTGCCTAAATTAGAGGTGAGAAAAGAACATCCCAGGATGAATGCTCCTACTAAATTAGCAAAGCTGAAGAACTTTTTATTAAAATGTACAACTTTCAGAAGATTATTTCATATCATTAAATAAAATAATGTACTTAATGTGATCAGTCCAATACCTGGAACATCATAAACACTCAGTAAATGTCAGCTGTTATTATTCTGGTTTGTTCACACCATGTCGGAATTCCTGTAATGAAAAGAGCATAGAAAAAACAACCATGCTGACATTCAGGTGCAGTTAACCAACAGTTTAATCTCTTTTGTAAATTTATTCCGTACATTAGACATCCTGATATAAACACTCAGTTTATATCAAGACAAAAGCCAACATCTGAGCCAGGTGTGGTGGCTCACACCTGTAATCCCAGCACTCAGGAGGCTGAGACAGGAGAATCGTTGCAAGTTCGAGACCAGTCTGGGCTACAAAGTGAGCTTAAGGCCAGCCTGAATGGCATAGCAAACCCTGTCTCAAAAAGACAAGAACTGGGGATTTAGCTCAGTGGCCTAAGCACCTGCCTGGCAAGTGCGAGGTCGTGAGTTCAGTCTCTGGTGCCGGAAAAAAAAAAAAAAAAGCCAGCATCTGAATGATGAAATATTACCTAAAGAATGTACATTGTTGGCCCTCGTTGACCCTTCATGATTTTTGGAATGGGGTGGGATACAGGAAGGCCAAGGGCCAGTAGAAAACAGAGAGAGAACTAGTAGAGAATTCTTTTATTTAGATTTGATGACTCCTATGAAAAGGTACCTACCTTGTGCATAAGATCCACCATCTTGTTAAGCACTGCCGTTTTGAGACTGGAATTTTTAGGGTACTCTTGGAGGTTAGTTTTAGGTAAATTTGTTTTTTAGCTATCAGAAAGTCATCTGTGTAGGCAAGCTTATTTCAGCAAAGTGCATTTGGTTGGTAAATGGTAATTAGGAAAATTAAAAGAATAAGAATAGTTCTTATGTCTAAATGCTTCATCTTGTCTTGGGTGTGCTTTGCTCTCTTCGACATAGGGGCTTTTGTTTTGCTCTAGTTTTTAGGAGTGGGATAATATGGTTTAGAGGCTCTTTTATAAAGGGAAGTGATGCACACTTTGGCAGTAGGGCTCAGTCTGTTTCTCCCGTTACTCTGTAATTGAGAGGCATGTTAATATCCTCATAAAAGACATTCTGCTGCCTCTTTTTTAAATGCTCAGCTGTTCTGGTGCCCGTTATTCCCCCCCAGGCAACCAATGACTGACTAGAGTCAGCAGGTTTTTACAGCATTAACCACAGTCTGCTCTTTTATTTTTAATGTGATTCTTAATCTACCCCCCAAACCCCCTCCTTTTTTTTTTTTTTTTTGCAGATTTCTGCGACTGAGAATAAACTGACAGTCCATTCCACCCCTGCTGAAGATGACTCCTGTAAGCATTTGCCCTTAGCTTTGGAGGATGAGGCCTTGTTCTCCATCCATTCTCGGTTCAGAGGTGTCAGTGTTAAGAAAGTCACGTACTAAATCCAAGGGTTTAACTGATCAGTCTTCCACTCAGTTTTAAGAACCAGTGCTTGAATTTTCTTCACACACTTCATTGCTTGGAGAGAAGTTAAGTTCAATTAAATATGGTTAACTTGGGACAAATGGAATACTTCAGTATATCTCTCATGGAACTTGTCCTATCTTTTCTACTAAACTCTTCCAGATTTTAACACATATAAGTAACTTTGAAGTTTTACTTTAACAGAGATTTTTTTCAAGAAATATTTTATTTATTTACCAGGATTAAAAAAAAAATTGGTATGTGAGCCAGGCATGGTGGTACATGCCTGTAGTCTCAGTACTGTGAGAGTCTGAGGCAGGAGGATTGGAAGTCTGAGCACAGCTTAGGCAATTTAGCAAGATCTTGTCTTTAGGGAGACTGAGAGTGTAGCTCAGTACGAAGGCCCTAGGTTCAGTCACCAATACCACGAAAAAAAAGCAAAACATTGGTATTTGAGTATCCCTTTAAGGTTCTAGAGGTTTTCTTCCTGATGTTGAATTTTGTAATCATTTCACCCTATTTTAGAATCATTCTGCCTCTCCCAAAGATAAAAATATTTTGGTTTTTTTTCACCTTGTCCACTTTCCATTCTAATTTTCAGTGTATTGCTTTAAAAATAATAGATTTCTAGTATCTCCCCAAACAACTGAATTTACTAATCACTAAAAGCTCCACAACTAAAATAGAAGTACAAGCTACACAGATCTCTAATAAACTCTACCTTAATATTTAAGAGAAAAACTCGTACTGCTTAAATCCAGGAACATTTTCTGTAGTCATTTTACTTGGGCTAGAAATATTTATGGTTTTGACTAGGTTTGTAAAACTTTTTTTTTT
>RJWT010056236.1:0-10042 GCA_004365215.1 Cuniculus paca
ATCTATTCCCCTTTATCTGATGGTCACAATTTAAAGGGGAATAGATTCATTTTAGCTCACATATTCAGCCTATGATTAGATGGTCTCAATGCAGAAACAGGCTGGCAGAAAGATGTGACAGGGAAATAGGTGCTCAACCCATGGCCGCCAGGAAGCAGAAAGTGAAGGGAGGAGCCAGGGATAAGAATACATCCTTCCAAGTTATTCCCGCAATGATCCAGATACAACCAGACCTGATCTCCTAACAGTACTGAGCAACTCAACTTAATAATGAATGACTCTACAGATGAGTATAGTGCCCTCATGATCCAATCATCTTCCCCACACATGAGAATTTTGGGCAACATAATACATCTAAGCCATAACACATATATTAATTATATATAGGCTACAGTGTGACACATCCATGCAAGCACTAGTGAAATCATGGTAATTAGCATGTTCCTTTCCTAATAATTTCTTTATATTTGGAGACTTTAAGCTCCTGCCTTCTAGATATTTATAAAATGCATGTTATTCTGAATTATTGTTATCCAACTGTCTGTGGATCATTAGAACTTAGTCCTTCTGCCCAACTTCCTCTTATCTCCCTTCTTACCCTAACCAGCATCTAATAAAGACCATCCTAGATGTGGATCAACTCTTCCTCATATACAAGAGAACATGAGTCCCTTATTCTTCTGTGTACAACTTATAGCATTCCAGTTCTATCAAACCTCCCTTAAATGACAAGATTTAATTCTTTTCTATGCCTGAATAATATTCCATTGTGTACAAATGACTACCTCTATTCATCTGTTGATGTGTACCCTATGCTGGTTACCCTTGATTATCAACTTGACTAGATTCAGAGATTCCTGAGAGGAGATTGGAGAGTGAGGTGCTAACTTCCTCAATGGGTTAACTCACTGATGAATAATTGAGTGGGCTACTAAGTGGTAGGACCTAGTTAGAGAAAGACAGTCATTGGGGCATGATTTGAGGATTATAACTGACCCTAGGTCCTTTCTTTCTGGCTCTTTCCAATACTCTCTAGTTCTAGCCACCATGAAATGAACAGTTTTCTTCTGCTATTCCCCTCCACTGTGATGTTTATGCCTTAGAGCCAGTCAAGCATGGATTGAAACCTTGGGAACCATGAATCAAAAAATGTCTCTTAATTTAAATTGTAGATTCCACATATTTTGACCCACTAGTGGAAAAACTGACCAATACAAACCCAGGAACTTAAAATATCCTGAGACAACTCTGGGCTCTGTTCTTGTCTTTGATACAAATATTAAGTGAATCCACTCAACTCTTTAGTATATCAGTTTCAAAGTCTCTAAAATTATGGGAGGTAGACTCTGCTTTCCAGAATCCTTTCAATCACTAAAGTTCTATGCTTACATAAAGTTTTTACATAAGATCTCCACTTGTGATTCAATTTGGGTACAAATGAAATAGAGTAAGTAGAGACTAGAGTAACACTAGTGGAAACCTTTAGAGGATGAGAGTACATGTTTTAATAATGCTTAGTTTAAGTACCTAAAGCAGTTCTAATACTATGCATTTCTTTATGGACAAATGGGAATTAGGAAAATTCCATGAGCAGTAGCTATTCCCAAGTCAACATTGCATCTTACTAAAGAAAATGAAAGGGTTATGAATTTGGGGATAATAGAAATATGAGTTTTAATCCAGACTTGACCATTTGTTAATTACATAATGTAGTCATCACTCTGCATGTCAGTTTTCTCCTTTGTAGATTGAGAGTAATTATAAGGCTCTTCTGAGAGTAAATGTAAATAATGGGAATTAATTAGCTAATACATGATGTGGTACACTGAAGATACTTAATAAATGCTGTATTCTTTTTTCTTATAAGGGCTGATCAAAATATATTTAAATAAAATATTATTACAGTAAAAAAGTATTGCCATTAATCACCCTTAAGAATGTGGTATTTGGACTGGGGATATACGTCAGTGGCACAGCACTTCCCTGACAAGCATAAGGTCTTGAGTTCGATTCCCAGTACCAAAAAAAAAAAAAAAAGAATATGGTATTTATACACAGTAGAGGACTAGAGTGCCAGAAAGAAGAATGAGTTTGAGCCACTTGGAAAACAGAAGCACCTTAAAACCATAATGTTAAGTGAGATACATCAGACATACAAGTTTAAACATCATGCGGTTTCTCTTATATGAAAGATTTGAAATATAAATGAGGAGTCAAATAAAAGTTGGATATTAGGAAGTAGGGCAACAGCTCTTTTTCAGGTAGGAAGTGGATCAAGAAATGGAGGGACCAAAGATATAAAAGAAAAGAGATAATGAAAGAATTGAGATGTGTTGTACACATGTACAAATTCTCCACAAGGATAATATTTTGTATTCTGTTTTTCAGTATCTTGTTGAGAATTTCTGCATTTATATTCATTAAAGACATTGGCTTGTGGTTCTCTTTTTTGGTTGCGTTCTTGCCTGGTTTTGTAATCAGGTTAATGTTAGGTTCCAAGAGTGATTTTGGAAGTATTCCTTCCCTTTCAACTTTATTAAAGATTTGAGGAGCATTGGTGTGTGTTTTATTTAGTTGGTAGGATTTTTAAAATTATTGCTTATATTTCATTGCCTGTTTTTCGATTATCCAGTGTATTTAATTCTTCTTAGTTCATTTTTGGTAATTGATATATATCTAGAAATCCACACACTTTTCTGCATTCTCCAGTTTATTGTAGTACAGATTTTCAAAGTTACTAATAATTTGTGTATTTCAGCACTCTCCATTGCGATTTGGCCTTTTTCATCTCCAATTGCATTGATACAGGTCTTTTCTTTCTTTCTTTTTCAGGAAAATTGGCTATGGGTTTGTATATTTTGCATATTATTTTCAAGAATAAGCTCTGCGATGCATTGATTTTTTGTGTGTTTTGTATGTTTGTTTTAATTTCTTAATTTCTGTGCTGATCTTTATAATTTCCTTTGTTGTACTGGCTTTGTGTTTAGAACATTCTTGACTTTCTAAGAAATTGATGTATATCATTAGGATGTATATCATTGGACTTTCTCTGCTTTTCTGATGTAGATATTCACAGCTATAGACTTCCCTTTTAGAACTGCTTTCATTTTGTCTCTTAAGTTCTGGTATGTTGTTCTAGTATTATTGTTTGATTCTAGGAAATATTCGGTTTCTTCCTTGATTTCTTCAGTCACTCACTGAGTATTCAAGAGAGTACCTTATAATTAATTAAGTTTATTGGTATATTTTTGATATACTAATGATCACATTCGTCATAGGCAATTTGTAACTGTACATGATATTTCTTGACAAGAATATTGTTTAATTTCTATGTGTCCATGTATTTTATGAAAGGGCTTTTGCCATAGTTCCAATGTGCTGTGATCTGATAATCTGCATGGGAGAATTTTTATTATTTTGCATTTACTTAAACCTACTTTATGAGCTATTATGTGACCTATATTGGAGAAAGTTCTGTGTGCTGCTAAGAAGAGTGTATATTTTTGTTTTTGTTGGGTGGGACACTATAGTTAATTGATTTATTCCCATTATGTACAATTTTTTGAAGATTTTGTTCAACTCTGATATTTTCTTACTGATTTTTTCTATTTGATCTATTTGTGGCAGTGGAGCATCGAGCCCCCCCACTGTAATTTTGTTCATGTTTTTCTAATCTTTATGTCTAGTAGTGTTTTATGAAGTTGTGTGTGCCAGTGTTCAGTGCATATGTGTTTATAATTGTTATCTCTTCCTGTTAAATTTCTACCTTAAGCAATGCGCAGTGACATTCTTTGTCTCATCAGTTTTGACTTGAAGTCCATTTTGTTTGAAAACACATTAGTTATTTCTACTTGTTTTCTTGTATGGAAATTGTTTTCCACCCTTTAATTTTTAATGTATAAAATTCATTTTTAATTGAATATGCATCTTGTAAACAACACATCATTAGATTTTATTTCTTTATACTTTCTGCCAATCAGCCTTTTGTTTAGGCAATTGAGATCAATCACATTGAGAATTACTACTGAAAGATATCAACTAATTCCTGACATTGCATTATTTTTCTTTTGCTGATTCCTTTTTTTCCCTTTCTGCTTAATGTTCACCCTGCTTGGTATATTTGACTTTTTGGAACTGTTCACTACATTGTGTTTTTCAGAGATATCCTTGAGAATTTTTTTGAAGTGCTGATTCAGTAGTCATAAATTTGTTAAAAAGTCCTTATTTATTTTTCAATTTTGAAAGATAGTTTTGCAGTTTATATCAGTCTTGAATGGAAATTGTTTGCAGTTAGGACCTGAAACACTTCATACAATGCCTCATGGTTTTTATGGTTTCTGTCAAGAAATCTGCTATAATTTCAATGAGTTTACCTTTGTAAGTGATTTGTTCTTTTCTGCAACAGTTTTTAAGATTCTATCTTTCCGTTGGTTTTTTGAGCATTTAATAATATGTTGCAGAGAATTTCTTTTTTCATTGTGGCAATCTGGGGTTCCACATGCCTTTATTATCTTAATGATAGATTCTTTCCCCATATTCAGAAAATTTTCTGCTATCATTTTTCTATAGTTTTTTTTTCCATTTGTGCTGTTTTCTGATTTTCCACTGATTCCAATTAATCTTAGATTAGTCTTTTTTCCATCAGTGATCTGTTGTTTTCAGATTCTCTTGTTTTTTCTTATTTCTGAATAATTGGTCATTAACATCTGCCTTATCTTCTGCTCTCCATACTTTCAATAGAATTTTAATCTCCTGAATTTCTGTTTGGTACCTTTTTATGGACTCTAATTCTTTGCTAAATTGGCCATTCATATTTTGTATTATTTTATTAAGTTGGCTTTTTATTAGTGTCTTCTTTACACTCACTGATCATTTTCCTTATTATGTTCACTATCTGTTTGGTTATATTTTCTTTGAGCATATTGAGTGTACTATTGATCTTCTTCTAAATATTTTCCTTTATCTATTTGAATAATGCAGCTGTGTGGCTTTTGATTTCCCCCTTGCTGACTATGGATCAGCTTTGGACAGCTGGAAGAAAATATTGTTACCTTGTCTTCTCATTTTTTCTGGGTTGTTTTTCTAAATTAGCAAGCTCATTGTAGTAGGAAGACTTTGTTGCTAACATGGAGATCCTTTTGTTATTTCTTCTTTCTCTGTCACTCTGGATGTGGCTACTATCTGTGTTTGCTTCTGTCCTAAGATCCATCCAGTTCCATTATTTCAGGAGGGGAGGATGAAGTGTAATTGGTTGTTTTGGCTTGTATCTTGATGCTTTTCCCCCACTCCTGAAAAATGCCTTATGTATTCACTAGTAGACTTTTTGGTAGGTGGTTGGATCATGGCTGTATCATGGTTGTGAGATGCTGGATTAGTGCATGGTTACTTTAGCATAGTTCTGGGTGTGACTGAATGGATTTACTAAAGACAGAAACCCCACTACGAGTGTGGGTAGCACCAACCAACAGACTTGTAGCCTTCAACTCTAGTCTTCCATGCAAAAGGAGCCACTTTCAGAGTAAAACCCAATAACTCAATAACCACGAACTTTTCTTGGAGTCTAGCACTGCTGGCCCAGTCTATTTTTTCTTCCTGGAGCAGCCAACCCTACAGGCTTATCTTGTGTCTATCGAGATAGATTCTCCCTTCCTGGGGACCATGGTGAGCTTTCCAGACTCCTTCATTCTTCCTCTGCATTGTGTTCTATTTCTCTATCTTCTCCACAGTTTCTTGTTTTCCTGTCAGCTCCCTCTCAATTTCCAGAGATCAATTTCTTTTTTCTTTCACTAAGTTGTTCTTTTCCAGGTGTCTCAAGTCCAGGTCCTGAAGAGGCTGTATTTTCTGCCGATTAATGCTGGGTCATATTTTTCTTCTCAGACATTTTCAATTAATGTAGGACATGGACGTGGGCATGACACCTCAACCAAAGACATTCGCTAGAGAGGACTTCCAGAAATGATTTAGAAAGCAGCAAGAATTGTGGGAAAAGTGTATTCAAAGCAAAGAGGAGTGCTTTGAGGGGAATTAATGGCAATGTGACTTTTCCTGTAATACATTTTAAAAAATTAAATGTTCACCATATGTTTTGATCATACCTTATATGCATCTGACACCTACATAAATTTTACAAAATAAAAATCTGAGCCAGATGACATTGCTGAACCTTAAAAAATGATACGAAGATCAGAATTGCAGGAGAGAATCATGACTTCATTCTTACTTCCTGCTTTATGTAACTATACAATTCTTTTCCATATTCTTCTCATTTTCTAGTAGTTCTGTTTCATTTTTGGGGAAAGAGTAATGTGTGGAGCTATGAAGACCTGGCCACACACCATGGATATCTGATTTTCCTTCTCCCTCCATTTCTTATGGGGAAACCTTAATTGGATCTGGTGATGATATCTCCACATTCTTTCTAGTAGCTGCTATTTAAGTATAATGTCCAGTGGTCTTTTAATGTCTGGTTCAATATATACTTGTGGAGGTTTCACTTTACATTCTCACATTTCTTGTAGAATGGAGCTATGTTATAAATGATACCTTGGGAATTCTATTAAGCATCCCTAAAGTTGACAACTCAGTATTCACTCTTCTTCCCAGAAACTCTCTTCCAGGTAACAGACTCTGGCAGCAGACCTGTTGCCATCTTCCCTTGGACTCTTGAAGCATGTGCATATGATGAATTTATCCTCTATAAGCTTGTGGGTAACTGGAAAAAACAAGAGAATTAAGTGTCTTGTTTGCTTTCACACTACTCTTTCATGACTTAAGAGAAAAAAATAAAAGAAAACATTGTTATGAATTGTATAATTCTTCTTCAGCTCCAGTGCAGTCACATTTTTATATTATTTATCAATACATAGTCTTTCAGATTGATTATTTCATTATATCAGTCATAAGTGTCAACATTATCCACATTTACTGGTGTAAAATGAAGACTTTCAGAAGTTGTTTAACTTGCCAAGAGATATCAAATTTTCTGTGGAGTGAAATCTAAAATTATTAGGCAAAATTAATCACATGATTTATTGTAAAGAGACACATATATTATGACACATATATTATTAGACATATATATTAGACACATATATATTGGACACATATTATTTATTATAAAGAGACACAGATATTATGGCAATACTATTACCATTTACCCATTTTATAGATGAGAAAATATGGTGAACAGTCTTGCCTTGATTTCACCAATTATATCAAATAATTTATAGAATGTTGGAAAGGATGCATGCATCTGTACATTGTTAAAATATTTTGTTGTAGGAAGTATGTTGTATAGTTTATGGGAATAGAAAGAGGTCATATAAGTCTGCCTTTGAATCCTTGTTCTGCTGTAAGTGTGTGACCTAACTATTCTGATCCTAGCTGCCAATCACTATGTGAGTTGCTAGTCACTCTATATCTTACTTTCCTAAATTTTAAGAAGAAAGTAAATAATTTTTACTTAGCAATGTTTAAGAACTGGTCAGAATCATGCCTATGTAAATTAGAGGTTCTCATACAGTGGGGTTTTGTTGTCAAATGTGCACATACCTTTATGGTTTATCTGCTTCTGGAAGTTGAAAAGATGAACTGGCCTGAAGCAAACTACTCTTGCACATATGTAGTACTGGCTTGCTGGCCCGGTCTGTGTCCCATGTAATTACAATGATCTCTTACTATGGTCTCATATCACAAGTGGTCTTGCTTGTATCACATTAACATTTGAAAATTACAGCTCCAGAACTGTAAAAGCTGAACAGTCTCCAAGTAACTTGATGCCATGAGGAAGAAGGAACTGCCTTCCAAATGCTGCCAGAGGATTTACTTTACAGAACCTTATATAGGAATTTCCATGGAGGAGAATTCTCAGGAGAGGAATTTGGCCTCCTGGTTTGAAATGCATCTGGTTCTTTAGTTTGTCAAAGACTAACTAGTCCATAACAGTCAGGAGAATGAGGAAAATGTGAAACTGGAGTTGGATAATCAGGAGAAAGTCAAATTGCAGGCAGGTATGTTTATCTTTCAAAACATCCTGCTGGATCACAAAATAATTTGAGATTATTTAAATTAATCAAAAATGAAAAACCAGTTGGAGTCTTAGTGAAACTATGTTGATTCAATTAATTCTCATTATTCAGAGGCTACTTAGAATTTGGATTTTCCAGGGCCCAGGTCTTTGCCTCTTACAATTGTCTGCCTTTTTATCAAATTTTCACCTAACATTCTACCTTAATATTTGAGGAGAAGGCAAAATGGGTCCTGGAACTAAAACTATGATTTTAATCTAACATTTTTGCTTTAGCATGTAGCAGATGCTTAAGAAATTTTACTAGGCGAAGAGAATATGATACTTACTAGTGGCTCTGAACTGACTGGGTTCTGGAGGGGCCATGAGTTTTATTAATTCATTCTGTTTTCTGTGTAGGTATCCAGTGAGTGATTGGAATTCATGACAGGCTTCAGAGATTCTTCATGTTTCTATGATAACCCTAGGGCTAGAGAAAATATTCAGATTTGTAATTCTGTGAAATTTCAATTGTAACCAAGACGTAGATTATCGTAGCCAGAAGAAATTTCAGTCTCCCAATATTTATGTGCTCCATTTTGACTACTGTCACGCCCTGCCGTGGATAGTACTTCTTTGTGTACTGTCAGATCTCCCCACCAGACTGCAAGGCAATCCTCTTGAAGGTGTCTTTGTCCTTATCTGTTTCATCTCCAGAAAAGTCCAATAAAGCTATCACATGAGCTGTGTTTGTAATTTTAAGCTTTCTATTAGTCATGTTAATAAAAATAAGAGAACACAAAGTGGATGTAATTAACTTTAATGATATGATAAGCCTTCAACCTCTCATGTATATTTTATAGTTCATCACATCTCAATTCAGACAAGCCAAATTGCAAGGACTCAAGAGCTACATGTAGCTAGTAGCTCCCGAATTAGACAGCATGATTCTAGAAAACTTTACTAGTGGTGGTAATTTAGTGTGAAGCTATCAAATAACAGAATGTATGGGTCCAGATGCCAGCTCCTCTGATTGTGTAAGGCTCAGCACCTTCATTTTTCAGGGTAACATTGCAAATGAAGACAATCTGTGGCATACAGCATGTATTTAACAGGCATTTGTTACATGGATGGAAATATTTTTTCAAAAGAGATTATGTGGCACATGTGATGTTTTAAATAAAAGTTAGCTCTTCCTAGCATTTAAATAGTATCTAGATACTAGAACATATTCAATAAAAATGTTTACTTCATATGTACTAGTCAAAGTTTTAGTCATTCTTTCATTCACATCACAAAATGAATCTTCCCTGTCCTTCATCTCCCAAACTGACTCCATCTGAATACTTTCTTCCTCTTTTCTCTCAAAGAATCTGATTCCTTAACACAATATAAGTATCTTTGTGTTTTTGCTTCTCTGTAGACTACAGGCCCCCAAGTGCAGGAGCATTACCACATTTATCTATTCCTCATTATACAGTAACTGGTACTGCATAACTACTCTTGCATTTTAAACATATAAGAAATGAACAAATTTATTTCTTTGCAGCATGAGAGGTTGAGCACTCTTTCAGATTTGCTGAATTGTTCTTGTCTGAACAGAATAGAAAACATTGTTGGAAATTAACATGGTTTCAACTTTGAGCTCCCTCTCAAATATTTGTTGAGCTGATGGAGAGTTCCGAGATATTGAAACTGATAATTAGTTTTAATAGGAGCATGGTTGGCACTGAGAGTACAAAGTGGCTATGTGTACTAGACAATGACAATTTTGCAAGTCACCGGTAGTAATAAAACTGACACATCTACACTGAAAATCATATGTTCCTTTCTTGTGGTGTGTCACAGCTGTGCAGGGCACAAGCTAATTGATGAAGGGTTTTTCTTTACTCAGTTTTAAACTTACATCAATTCCAAGTTTGCAGCTGCCAATAAGAGAATGCGGCCATCTCGGTGGGAGTTACTCTGCCACAGTGCAAGGTCTCCTTTTGCACCAGGTGCTTTGGCTATTAGGGATACATATGTATTGGCTCCAAA
>RJWT010056237.1:0-10052 GCA_004365215.1 Cuniculus paca
ACAACCACTCCCAATTTCACCTCTTTCCCCTCAACCCCACACCCTGAGACCAGGATGCAGTGAACACCAGGGACGTCAAGCACTGAAGACTCCCCATGGCTTTCCCTTCATCTCATGGAAGTCACCAGTTTTAACCCCAGGCCCAGAGCCCAGGGCTAGACTCACTGTTTTGGTGGATGTTGCCAGAGTCTCCATCTCCTCATGGGTGACCCAGACATTCCCAGAAGACTGCAGGCAGAGAGGAAAGCTAGCTGGTTTGGGTCGGGTCCCTAAGATTCCCAGATGGCCCAGACTCCCTTGCCCTGAGTCCTCCAAATACCTGGCCCAGAGCCCTGCACACTGCCTAGCTCCAGTATCTCCATTATCGTTGTATCTACACTGCTTAGCATAGGACCTGGTGCATAGAAAGTGTTCAATGCATTTTTTCTGGGTGGATATGAGTGAATGGTGCTGACCCAATATGGGGACTGACCATAATCACAGAGATGAACAACAGTGCGATTTTAGCTTGTGTTAAGGTTAGATGACAGAGGACAAAATTCTTAAATGCCCTACACCTCTCCCTTCTCCAACCTGCCGATAACACAGAACCCCAGAATTCCCATCTGAGAAACTCTGTGCAGAGATCTGGAATTGCTGTCAGGCAAAGATGGGGAAACGGAGTTCATGGATGCAGGAGGCAGCAAGCCAGCCTGTCGGACCCCCTCCTAAAGACCGGGGAAGCCTTTCGTGAGGATGGCAAAGGGCAAAGGCCAAGGCTACCATATTCCTAAAGACCAAGGGGAGGCTTTGCGAACACTACTCCAGGGTCTCTGTAAATGTCCTGGGTGAGGGAGGCCACTCACCGTTCTCGAGGTGGGCGGGGCAGAGGGACTGGTGAGTGATACCATCTCCTGGATGGCCAGCCGCAACTTGAGCCGGTGCAGGGCATTGCTGATGCCGATTTCCCGCTGGATTTCTGTGTCTGACAGGGCGGACATGATGGCACCACTCTTGACGTTGGCCCGGCAGGCTGCCACATACCAGGCAGGCATCCCCACCCAGAGCTGCAGACATGAGGTGCAGGGATAAGTCAACCCCTTCCCCCCAAGACTTGGCCCCACTGCCAAGAGCTCGATCATACCAAGTCGGGAGCCAAGCCAGGCCTCATCTATAGTCTCAGTATAGTAAACACAGAGATTGCTAGGACCTGAGGAACACAGAGACAACTACCAACAAACCATTTTGCACATCAACAATCAGAGGCCTGGGAAGGTGAAGGGATTTTCTCAGCACCACAAAGCTGATCAGTGCCTAGAGGAAACCTGTAAGAACCAACTGCCTATAAACTAGCCCCCTTACCCAAACTTAGCTGCCTGTGAGACATCAGTAAGCAGAATCGATTATGTCCTCCGAAGTTGGTTCTAAGTGTGTCTGTGAGGACAAATACTTGGGGTGGCACATGTGCACTTGGCAGGGGAGGAACATGCTGGGGAAGCTGTAGGGGCACCACCTGCTGCCCAGGTGTCCTCATCCCAACCCACACAATCTTCCCGCCACACCCCAGAGTGGACTCCCTCACCCCGGCTCACCTCCAGCCAGGAGACCACTGTGGGGCCATCCCACTGCGCAAAGGGCGTTCCTTTTCTGCGGGCATCTTCAAGCAGCTGGTGTCTTGTAAAAGGAGGAACAACAGACTCACTAGTCTTTCCTTCTGTCAACCAGGCTGGCTCCTGGGGACCACTAGGCTGGGCCAAGGGTGGGGACTTACACTTCCCTGGCTCCCCACCCCGTGGACTCCACTGCTCTATGCCAAAGCCTGAGACACTGAGAAGTGGGCAGGACACCCTTCCATGCCCAGAGAATGAGGGACTCTTACTCTGACCTATGCGTACTGACTTAGACATTTCAGTATGCCCTTCCCCATGGGCCCTGGGACACTTTCTCACTATCCCCTTGCTTCCTTCTCCCTGGGGTCATCCTAAGCACCTCCTCCTAACTCAGGACATACCCTGATGTGCCCACATGGACCAGCTCAGCTCAGGAAGGGCCTTGCTGGGCTCTGGCTCCCTGAGCTCAGTCCCATGGCAGCTGAGAAGGAAAGTGGGCTGAGGCCTGGGCCCCTCCCTGGCGGCTCTTACTTCTTCTTCAGCCGCCGGTCCTTCTCTGCTTGGGTCCCCAGCTTAGCAGGTACTATAGGCTCCTGCAGACTGAGCTCAGAGTCTGTTAGCAGAACTGGAAGGAAAGAAATGCCTATGTCAGCAGCCTCCTGCTTCTCTTCCCTTGACTGGGCCAGTGAAGAGGAGCAGAAGCAGCAAGAGGCTCCTCAGGGTAGGCTCTGACAGGATCTCATGTGATTCCTAGAGCCTCCTCCCAAGGTCCTGCATCCAGAGTGGCACTGGGTGGGTCCTCTGGACAGTGTCCCACCTGGGAGCCGCAGCCCTGAGGGTATTTCCAGCCAGATGGGCCAAAGTTGCCCCACCCTAGAATCCTAGAGACAACCTGTCCCGACTCCAAGCCAAGGGGCAAAGCAAACACAGACAATAGACACAAGGGGCTTACAAGGCTCCGAGAGGATTATCCTGACTTGGTTCAGGGTAGGGATATCGGCACAGAGAGATGTATCTCCCAGCCTCTTTCTCTGGGTGCGCCCACTCGCACAGATTGCAAAGAGGAACACATTCTGCTGTCTTCTAGTGAGGGTCTCCTGAATTCATGCTGGAACCCTACAGAATCTGTGGCAAAGGGCAGCATCTTAGGATTCACTGGTGTCCTGGCTGCTCCTCAAAGCACACACAGGCAGCAGGTGTGGGAGGTCCAGTAACCAGTCTGAGATGCTGTCGTGCGTTTCAGTGCCAACACAGTGTGGGGCACAGGAAATCATGAGGCTTTTCACAGCACACCTCAGCCACTGATCAGACCTTGCTGCCTTCTCATCCCTCTGCCCCTGAGGATGGGGAGGAGCGAAGATCTCTACCTCATTCCTGGGCTGATACTCCCACACCCTGAACAGGGGTACCCATATTCCCTCCTCCTCCTGGTCCCCTCAACCTCGTCTTCCTCCTCTTCCCCTTCTTCCTCTTCCCCCCACCCCTCGCTCAGCTAGCTCGTTTCCAATTCGCTCATTCCTGAGGTGTAGGAAAGTCTAATGCATCTGGGTTCAAAGTTCTCTTACTTCTAGCTAATGGAGCTCCTCCCCAACAAGAAACTCTTCATTGTTTCCTTTGCCTCGGGAACTTCTAAGCCTCTCCCTCAGGCTCAGAAGCTGGCCTCCTTCTCTCCTCTCTTCCTATCTTCCTTCCTCACTTTGAACACAGAAGACAGCATACAAAGCCCTCTCCCCCCCACATCTTTCTCCACCTCAGAGTGCACCCTTCCTGCTCACACAGACCCTTTCCAATAGCTGCCCAGCTCAGGGTACCAGCGGAGGAAGCCCTTCCTGCTGCTCTCAACAGCCCACAGCCAGTTCTGAGCTGCTGAAGCACCCTGCGCTCATCCCCACTGTACTGTTCTGGAAGCATCTCTTTATCTCTTCCATTTCATGAGATACTAAGATCCTTGAGGAATGAGCTATCTCTCCAACACCTTATACTATGCCACTGGAGGTACTCAATAAGTGTGTTTGAACAGAAGACTGAAGAGGTAATGAAAAGAAAAGGAGGGAGAGAAAAGAAGAAAGAAAAGGCAAAATAGGGGAGAAGAAAGAAGAAAGCGAACACTCATTGTGTACCTCCCACACACCGAGCACGACCTGGAGCTTATACCACAGTGGTGACACAGTGCTGCCCTGCCTAAACATTCTCTTGAACTGAATGTCTGCAAAGTCATTCGTGGTTGTTTTCATATTCTGGGTACCAGAAGTAAGTTCTAATCAAGAACTGACTTGTTCAGATAAAACTAAGAAATTTCTCCTGACGGTCTTCTACAGTACATTATAGAACCTTTTGACGGGAGGAAATCATAGCGGTTGGACCTTTCCCTCCATCCGGGAATCTCTGCTACAGCAAGCCAAGTCAATGGCCATCCACGCTGGAGGTGCAGCCGCTTACCCCCTCCCGAGGCCATCCTTCCCATGGGGAAATGGCTAACAGAAAACTGCAATTGCTCTGGACCTGGACTCTGCCTGCCTACGGCTTCCTCCACCTATCAGCCCTAGAAGGCAGGCCCAGGACACCCTTCTGCTTCTGACTCCCCAACACACGCCCAGTCCTGTGCTACAAAGGGGGCAGAGACCATGGCCTGTGGCTCCATCCCGACTCAGCTGGATCAGCCTGCCCTTCTCCTTCTTCCCAAACAGCCGGCCAATGGATGACTTGATGCCCTTGCGCTTGGCGCCCTTGTGCAACGAGTCCTGGCTGCTGTTGCTGCTGCTGGGGTTGCTGCCTTGATCTTCCAAGGCACTAGAGGATGACAGCCAGGAGGGGGCAGAATAAGAAGAAACATACTTAAATGACAGCCGGAGAGATGGAAGTTAAAGCTTGAAAGAACTTAAGCATCAGTGCTGCGGTTAGGGGAAGGGCAAGGGGCTATGGTCAGAGCAGGTGACCATGGGATCGTCCTTCCCTGAGGGTGTTTCAGAGAGAAGTGAAGACTGCGTCTCACCTGGGACGGGTGAGATGCAGTCCCTTTAGAGGCAGAGGGAAGGATGCTACGGCCTTAGGGACAGAGAGATGCGAGGTGGGGCTGCTCTACTTACCTCTTGCCTTCCTCCTGGCTCAGGGCTGGGTGGCCAAGCTTCTCTAGCCGCAGCGTCCTGGGTGAGGAAGGAGGAGAAGTCTCACATTTTATGGTGGCTTTATCCTCTCGGTTCTCTTCCCGAGACACTGGCGACTGAACAGACAGTGGAGCCGTCAGGGGGTAGAGGGTGAGATCTGGGGCTTGCCTACCCAGCCCAGATGAGGCAGAGGAACAAGAAAATCCAGCAACTATCAGGAGGCCCTGCAGCCTCTCAAGTTCAGACTCGGACCCAAGAGCCCTAGGGGAGGCTCCTTAAGGGAAGGGCCTGGGAATAATCACCCACGAGGACCTGGCCGCCAGGCAACACTCACCAGCAGCTTCCGCCTATGCTTTCTTAAGTCACTGGGCTGGAAGAGAAAGAAAAGGGTGAGCAGGGGCAAGCCCCAACCTAAACCCACCCCAGGAGGTGCCCAGAGGTCTCAGGAGGAGATCGACTCTTCAGTGTCTCACTGACTTGGAGAGAATGTCACCGCAGAAAAACACTGGCCTGGAAAATTAAGTGAGAGCTACCTCTGTACGAGAGGAGCAGTGCGGGCCGTACGTGAGGTTCTTGGGCATTCCATGCTTGTCCAGGGGAAAGGCATCACGAAAGCCCTTTCCTACGCAGGACATGTTGGTAGCCTCACTTGTGGGAAGAAGGTGGTGGGCCCAACTGAGGGGAAGCCCTGCTTATCTGCTGCCCAAAAGCTCTCACCAATGTCATGATCCCCATTCGGTCCAGGTCCTGGGCAGCACTGCGGGAGGTGAGCTTTGGTGTGGAGCGGCCACTGAGCGGAGGAGACGCGCTGGCCAGGGACAGGGCAGTCAGTGAGGTGGGAATGGAACCGCGCTTGCGCAGCTGTGTCAGGTTTAGGGCTTCCATGCTGCCACTAGTCACGCGCGTCTCAATCTCCTCCGCGCGGAGCTCCGTGGACTCCTTTTCCTCCTGGATCATCCTAGGAGGCAGGCAGAACCAGACCCGGCCATTAGCCCAGCAAGGCCTGGCACTCACTACCCTAGGGCCACACATGAAGCAAGGCCTAAGGGCACCCCACTGTTTGTGGCATCTTCAGAATACAGAATGCCTGGCGCTTAGCAGCATCTCTGTCTTTCACTCTCTCTCTCTTCTTTGCTGGCCTGCCTTCTCAGTTTCACAAGTCATTGCCAGGGAAGGAGGCAATTTGGTCAGTGAAAAACAAACCACCCCGGAAGTTAGAATTCTTGATCTACCATAACTACAAAGGTGGGGGCTTGCATCAGACACTTTGCTCTCTGTGCCTCAGTTTCCAAATATAAGTAATGCCTGGACAGGCCTTAGGGATCAGCTTCCAAATGCAAGACTTTTAGCTGATGCCAATCCCCAATGGGGTCTTCCCTGTTCTGTGGAAAAAATGAGAAAATTAGCAATAACAGTGTGTTTGCGTATGTGTGCGTGGCACTTGGCAAGGAATATGTGTGCAGGACTCACATCTGCATACACACACCACATGCATACTGACATAGAGATGCTGACTGTCCTATAAGGAGAAGGATGCGTCTATATTCTGAAAGGATATCTTTCCCACACTAGGGATGTGAAAATGTCCTTTTCTTTTCTTTTTTTTTCTTTTTGCAGGATGGCTATGATGGTAAATGGCAGTTATCTTTAATGTTGGTAAATGGCAGTTACCTTTAATATTTTATTTGGCAAAGTAAAGAGCTGGAAGTCCTATATTGCCGTCCGTGTGTGTGCACGTGTGCCCTTCTTTGTAACTGGCTTGTAAAATCCCACTGGATGGGAACTGCTGAACCTCAACAGCTTGTAAAACTATATACTTTGGCTCAGATTTTCCCTCTCTGTTTGTCACTGACATTAATAAGCTTACTGAACAGGAAGGATAATGTGAAGACTGTGATGCTCTTCTCTGCTTCTAGTTTCTGTTTGGTGCCTCATTAGGAGTGGAAGTCATGGCACAGCAGACTAAGTTGCCACAAGTTTACATCCAAGCTCTGTCACTTACTGTGTGGCCTTAGGCAGGCTACTTAACCTGTCTGAATTTCTGTTTCCTTGTCTGTAACACAGAGGTCCTCTTGCCTACACCAAGGAGTGGGATGAGACTGACAGTAACATGAAGCTTTCACCCTGAGTCAGCCTTGGTAGTAGGAACTGCATTCTTAGAGGTCAGGACAAGCACCAGGAGCACAGCTTATCCTAACAAGCCTGGCCACCGCAGCAGCCCAGAGAGGGAGATGAGGCTTGAGAGTCAGGCTAAGGTCCTGCTCCTCTTGGGTCAGCACTGGGCCAGAAACTTGCCTGACCCTCTTTAGACTATGACCCTCTAAAGTGCAGCTGCAAGAGGCAAATAAAGGCAAAATTGTTTCTGTGGTGACCAAACGTAAAGCAATCCTGCCCTTCCAGGCACCCCGCAGCCTCTGTCCCACCCCAACCTGATCTCTTCATTGATGGCATCCAGTTGTTCCTGCAGCATCACGGCCAAAGTCTGGGCATCTGAGTGGCCACTGGGAGAGACAACATCGACAAGACCCCCCGGCTCATCCTCATCCACGTCAGAGATCTCAGGGTCGCTGTCAAAGGCAGCAGTGGCCTTGGGGGCCAGCACACCAGGCAGTGGAGAGGGCTCCCAGTCCTTAGCAGAGGAGGAGGGTAAAGGAGTAGTGATCAGACACTAAGCTGAGGAGCAAGAGCTCCCCACTCTGTTCAGCAGCCCCACATCTCCTAGGAGCTTGTTAGACATGCAGACCCACTGATTCAAGATCTGATTCCCAGGTGACTTATTTGCACAGTAAAGTCTGAGAACTGCTGTTCCAACTCACTCAAGGAGTTAGCTAACAGAGTGGTTAACAGCAGATTCTAGAAACACTGCTTTGGTTTAAATCTCAGCTCCACCAAATACTAGCTGTACAACCATGGGAAAGTTGCTTAACCCCCCTGTGCCTCAGTTTCTTCATTTGTAAAGCAGGACAGCAATAATACCTACCCTGTAGTAGTTGTGAAGCTTAAGTGAAGAAATTCAGGTGCCCCCCTTAGCATGGGGACTTGGCACAAAACAGACACTATGTAAAGGCTATCAGTTTCTGCTTGTACAAACCCACAAAAGGACTAGATCTGGGGACCAAGGCAAGGCCAAGCAGGTATGAGTGCCTTGTGTCTCCCAGAGTTTGAGCACATTACAGGATCAACTCTGAGAGGTAGTGGCTTTTCCAAAATCATCCTATAAACCTCTTCAGCAGAGAAAGTCCTAAAGAAGAGAGGGCCAGGACGGAACTGGAAAACCAGAAAAGTAGGGGAAGGAAAGGACATCACCAAGACTAAGAGGGCTGCTAATATAGTGTATGACCCAAGCCCCCAATTCTTCCTTAGGGTTCTGCTCTAGCACCTGTCACCTTCAGTCGGAGCTACTGGTAGCTGCTGTGTCTTTGTAATGAATGGAGAAAGACTAAGGGAGGGACAAAAAGACTGTGATCAGACTGGGGCTCCCTAAAGGCAGAGAAGTTTCCCCCAGCAGACCAGGAGCTCCTTCTGTCTCTATCTGTATCTCCTGGTGCTCCAGAGCATGCAGAGGACCCAGATATGGGCAGGACTAAAAATTAGCTGGCCAGGCAGGAAACACTTCTCCAGGAGATGGAAGTCAGCCTTTTTCCACACTTCATCTTCTATTACTTCCCCCTATCTCCCTTGGCCAAATCAGACAGGGTGAGGCCACAGCTGCTCCTCAGAAAACTCCAGGTGCCATTCCAAGGGCCAGGTAACCTGTCACCCTCCCTTTCCCCCCTATAAATCACAACTGTTGTTCCAGGAAGCTTGCCAATTACATCTTACCCCCACGGCCCCTCCATGACCACCAGAAACACATGCCTACACACCCAGGCACACGCACACACACTTCAGTGGGGCCTTGGGGCCTGGCTGGCTGCCTTCCAGCCCCTACCTCCTGCCCACCAGGAGGCCAAGGCAAGGGGGGGCACAGCTGTTGCAGCTGACAATGGCCCCAACCTTCGGGCTGCAGCTGTTGTGGACTTGGGGGAGGGCAGGGAAGGATTTGCACCACATGCCAGTCGTCTGTGTAACTGGAGCCAGGCACAGGGACAAACTGATCCCAAACTCCCCAGGGAGACCCCCACGCACTCATCCCTCCACCCCCTCACCTTGGCTGATTCTTCCCTTAGGGTGGAGTAGCGGCGATGCAGACCCGGGGGTCCACGGCTGGTGGTGCTCAAGGAGAACCTCACATCTGCTGCACTGCCCATGTGCGACCTTGAGAAGGTGGCGGGGGGAGAGAAACGACAGAAGACTGAGAGACCCAGCTGGCACCCCCGGGTCCCCAAGAGTCAGGGATCTTCAGCTCAGAGAAGTCTTAACCAGACATGTAGCTATCATATGTGTTTTAGGGCTGCCATGTAAGCAGGAGATTTAGATTTACACTCTGCTGCTCCAGGGTCAGAATCATCTAGGGGAGAAAGCTTTAGGGAGCAGTGTTTCATTTAGCACAAGAGGGATCTTCTCAAGGGTTACTATGCTTTTAAAAAGCTGAGCTATCAGCCAGGTATTCAAGCGAAGGCTCTCGGGCCTTCTGCCGAGAACTGTAGGTGGGCTCTGGCACTGGAAAGGTCCGATGGACAATCTCTGAAGGCCCTTCAACTCTCCAGGTCTTTGTTTCTTGGTCTTCTCCCCCAAAAACTTTCCACAGGTCTTCTGATAATCTAGACTGAGTTCCTAATCTGGCTAAAATTCCACTCAGTGTATACCCGCCCTATCCTTGGGAAGCTTTGGGAGGCCTCAGTGCTGTATCAGAGGCACAGGCTAGATTTTAGAGTGCCAGAAACAGTCTCTGGAGAGTCTAAAGGCCTCCCCTGTGATGCTTCTTCCCAAGGTCCAGTACCTGGAGTGGATGCCATCCACAAATGGCCCCCCTCGACCCTTCAGCTGGTCCACCTCTTGGCGTAGCTTCTCAATCTCCTCAGAAAGGCGGCCCTGTGCCAGGCAGACAGAGGGGCAGCGTTGGGAGGGGCAGAGAAGGGAACGGAAAATCAGAGAGGAACAAAGAGGACAACAGAGATGAGGAAAAGCAGAAGAATCCACTGCAAAGGCCAGAGCCAGAGGCCCCAGGCCAGGCCACACAGAGTACTAATGAGAAGAGGTGCCAACTGGGAAGTGAACAAAAGGTCCAAAGAGGGGTGGAGCCAGGCAAGATCTGTCTGGGCTAGGCCTCTGCTGGAAAGGGCTGCCGACCCTCACCACCGAGCAGAAGCCTGGCAAGCGAGGCCGGGCAGCAGAGACCCAGTACCCTCCCATACATACTGAAGCAGGGTGGTGGCAAACCCTCCCAGAATCGCTGAATCTCACCTCTCCAGGGTTT